>VZDJ01007755.1:62475342-62480342 GCA_008694505.1 Cyanoderma ruficeps
AAGGAAGGAAGGAGGGAAGGAGGGCAGAAAACAGTATAGGCTGACATCACATGGGTCACGTGGAAGGAAAATCTGAAGAGGACAAACCAGTGTCCAGAAATTTTTTTCACCCACCAGCTAAGATTACCCTTCTCTGCAAGGAAGCTGTTTCTTTTCCCTCCTATTTCTCCCTTCTTTGTTCACTGCTGCCGTTACACATCTCCTTTTCTCTTTGTGGGCTTGTAGAGAATTCCAGCCTCTTTGTTCCCTACTGCTTTGCCTCATGCCTGCCCTGGGCTAATGGGGCTAATGAGCATGCTCACCACATATCTGAGCAGGGTCACGGAGCAGCTTCAAGGTCTTGTTTCTGACACTTTTGACTCCTTTTTCCCTTCTGGTCTTGCACCCTCCTGCAATGCATGATGGTGCTGGGTTCATGAGCTTTCTTGGGATACTTTTGCCTGAGGTCTGCACACCGAGCAACCTGCTCTGCACTAAAATGACAGCACCCAGCCCACTTAAGCAATGTATGGCAAACACACAAGCAATGTATGGCATGAGATTCTTAGACTTTATTCTGAAGCTGCCACAGGGTCTCCATCTGCGTTTGTGCCTCTGATTTTTTCAAGTGTTCAATTTTATTCACGCAATGAATCTGTAAATATGGTTCTGTTTGCACTCTCACACTCTTTCAATATATTATATTGAAAGTCTGTTGGATAGATTCTAACCAATCTATTGGTTAGAATATTTAGTAGCTTATGTGCACATATATATACACTCCAATCTTCAAAACATGTGCCAGGGAAAAATATAAAATAATTCCAGGTGTCCAGTATATTTTGGGTAGTGTTTGTAAGCAAGAGTACTGGACCATTCTTGATGTTTGTTTAGGACACTGTAGCCTGCATCTGAACACAGCAAGCACAGGAGCCAAAGGCAAAACCTAGGGAAAGAGTGTGAGAGTGCAAAAAATATGTGGTGAAATCTCTTCAGCCTTACTCCAGTCTGGAGTTTTGGGACTTTCTCTTTTGGAGATTGCATCCACCTCACAGCAAGGTGCTCAGTTCTGCGCTGCATAGCTGCAATGTCCACAATGAAGTACATTTTTGCCAAAGCAACAGATATCTTTGTTTAGTTTTAAGCCTATTGACGCAATTTAAGGGATTGTACCCTAAGCCCCTTTCTGTCTGGAACAGTGGATAATTATCCCTTATTAACTTGTTCCCTGATTTTTTTTTTATTCCATATGGGACTATCACATCCTGTTTCTTTCCCCCCATACACCTTTTTTTTTTTTTTCAGGGGAAGTTCAAATCTTTTTATTCTTTCCTCAGGATTGTCTTTTGGTTTTATTCTGATTTATTTTCTTCACAAAGGGTATGTTCTCTGTTTACCTTTCTACTCATGCATTTCACCAGTTGTCAATAGGACTTCCAGATAAGCAGGGAAAGCACAATGTGAGCAGAGGATCATTGAGACTAGAACTGGTGCTTCATGCATGCTTTTTCTGTTTGGTCTAAATCCCATAAAACCCTTCAGAGCCTTGCCAGAGCATGAGCTGCAGAGGTTGACCTGAAGAAACTAAGCATTTTTCTTCCAGGGGGCATGGAGTCCCACTAATTTTCTTCTCTTATTTTTTTCTCGTTTCAGTTTAATTTTTCTCCACAGTTTCTCTTTGCATTTCACTTCCAATTTGTTTCACTTCCCCAGAACTCCTTTTGCCCTCACACCATATGCCCAGCTCCTCTTCAGCCACCCACAGCCAGCTGGAAAGCAGCCCTGCCCTAACTAGAAACGGAAAGGGTCTTCACTGTGACACTTCCTCAAACATGGAAACACTGTAGCTGACTCTGGGGAACTGAGCATTAATAGCTGGAGCCTGTGACCCACAGCAAACTAAGAAATATCTCCAAATGTAATTCATTCCCTGTCAGCTCTCCATCAACTGGTCTTCTAGCTGGTAGAAACTGGATGGGAGTTATTGCACACTGCCTCTTATCCATATAGAGCTGTATCTTTAGGAGATCCCATCCATTTCTAGCACCTTTCTCCATGATGTGAGGCATTGTCTAGTGAAGGCAACTGATTGTGCATATAAAAAGACTTTTATCAACAATTGTGGATAAAATGCATTTTTAGGATATCCTATTTCTATCCCAGAATATCTTAGCAATTTTTGCTTTCATCTGTCGTGTTGTTTCTTCTGAATAAGATAAATAATTACATAGTACCATAAAATTATTTCTTTTTTCTAAATTCAAAGCCACTTTAAGTTATTCAGGTAGAACAACTATATCTTTATGCCACTATATCTTAACAGTAAAATGGATGAGTAAAAAAATTGTTCCTGGGCTGAGACCCAATTGCCAAGTTTCATTCCAGAGCAGTGTTTAGACTGACATTGTAAATCCCTATGAACAGTGGGTTTGTAATGGAAATGCTGGCACAGACTTCTAACTGGCAGCTCAAATGATATTGCTAGAATAAAAAGCCACCATGTATTAAATTAGTACATAAGATGTATTGTAACATATATGTTCCCTTTCTTTGTGGACGTAATCCCAGAGCTGTCTATTGGAATAAGAGCTTCTTTTCTGTTATTACCATAACCTTATTTTCCTGCATCAAATACCAGATAATGACAAAGATACAGTAGGAAAATAGACTTGAAATTGTGGAATATTTCTTTTATTTGCTTTGAAGAAAACGTTGTTACTGACGGTATCTCCAAAGTATTTATGCCAGAATATGACAAGCAAACCAGTGAGCATGGACAAATGTGACTTTTAAAAAGTGTATAATTTGTCCAAATGTACGTGGACTTTCCCCAAATATGACAAGATGTACTACTTCATCTACAAGTGATGTCCCTGCACAATACCAAACCCCTCTCCCACAAAAGGAAGCCCCAAGATTTTCAGTATGATAGTTACAAAAACTCATGCAGGGCCAACAGAAGCTTGTAAAAATGAATAAAAAATGTCAGTGTTAATTCTAAACTCAGATGGTGTCAGTTCACAAAAACTTTCAGTCACAAGCTTTTGATAATAAATATCACAAGAATATCTACTGATCATCTGCAGTCAGAGCACTCTCCAAGCAC
Organism: Cyanoderma ruficeps; assembly: GCA_008694505.1. Classification (NCBI taxonomy): domain Eukaryota; kingdom Metazoa; phylum Chordata; class Aves; order Passeriformes; family Timaliidae; genus Cyanoderma; species Cyanoderma ruficeps. The sequence goes on from VZDJ01007755.1 coordinate 62,478,428, forward strand.
AGCAGAAGCTACAGGGGTGCTGTCAAGAGAGACTCAGCATTTGGGCTTTGTCATGTAACATGTCAATTTTACAAAGCTCAACACTAAGGAGATCACTCATCTTTGTTTATAATCAAGTATTTTGCCTGCATCCCTGACAAGTTGTCATGTTGATAACGTTGCTGCATGATTATGGGCTAGTGAGAGTGGCTGAAAAAGGCAGTGTCCTCACTGCTTGTAAAGCTTCTTGTGTTTCTCTCACTCTCTTCACTGTCACAGCTGAAATTTCCCTTCTCGCCTACTTTCTCTGCTCCCCCTTTTCTGATGCCCACCCCCATCAGTACCACTTCTCCTGTCTTTGTGTGCAGCATATTTCTCTGGCTGCCTGTGCAGGTGTCGGAAATGGGGGAAAGTCCAAAGAGAAAGCAGTTGATTCCACCTTTTTGAGGCAAATCATGAGGAAGAATGAGCTGAAATTGAACTAAAAGGAAGGCAAAGAACAATATTTGCAATGATACCTAAAGGAAAAGATGAAATTATGTATATTTTCTGAAAAAAAAATGCAAGTGACAAACCTTGAGTTCTCCAATGGTCACAGGCAATCAGGCACTCCTGTTTTATGTCTAACCAAGAAGTGGCAAATGTAGCACAGCCAGCATGCCTTTACATAGGAGGGAAAGCAATGCCTGCATCCTAGATAACAGCAGTTTCAGCACTATCCTGTTCCCTTACACTGACAATCTCCTCTTAGAGGTCTGGCCAGCCTCACTCAGGCCATACCCCACCAGAGTGAATGAACTCACAACCTGACACAGCATCACTGCACCCAAGAATTTCACCTCCCCTTTAGGCTAAAGCCATCCTATGCAATAGGCCAAAATCAGTGTGAACACGAGAACACGGTGCTCTGTTGGAATAAATGGACACCTGTTCACTTGTTTGGGAGGATCAATATGTTTATTACATAATAACTTCAAATTACTTTGAAAAATCAATATGCTGGGAAAGAAAAATGTTACATTTTCTGGAAAAAGAAGATTACAGGAAATTTTAAATACTTCATATAAACCCCTAGATTAGATTAAACCAAGTGAGTTTTAGTTCTTAAAAAAATTCCACAGTTTAAAACCTCTGGGGGAAAAAAATCTGAAGATATAATTTATTCATTGCAAAATTTCTAAAGTGGATTTAAAAAAATGGAATTACTCCAATTATTATGACTTCTATCAGAGGTTCACTACTGCCAACAAAAAGGATTACAAGTAGGCCAGTGCTACTGATGGATTTCCAAATGATGCTTCACAAGCTGAGCTTGGCCCACATGAAGAGAGTTAGAAAGGTTTGGTCTATGGAGCTGTAGGTATATGACTGGCAGGCACTCTGGTGTCACTGGGATGGTCCAATTAGAAAGGATTTTGTAGGCTAGAACTGGCAGATTGGTGTGCAAGATAAGGATTGAGGAATCTCACTTCATAAAGAGATGTCATTGATAATTAACCTTGAGGTGCTATGCAAGATTCTTATTATGAGAATGGAGTGCAGCTGTTGGTATTTAAACGTCAGTTTGTATTGTAGAATACCAGGTTAAACCAAAAATTCTAGCTTTTAAAGGGTAAGAAAATATGTCCCCCATAGTTTTGCATTTGTAGTTCCTATTATTTTGTCATTCAGCTGCAGCTTTAATTTGGCTTGGTACTTGCACCCATCAATAGTACTTATTAGACCTTGAGAAAAATGACCTCTCGTCCAAAATCTCCTTTTACACAAGTCTGCAGTGTCTGCATTCATGTCCTCTCTGTGTTTGGCCTAGCAGAGTTTACTTAAACATTTCCAAAAGACCACGTTTTGGGAATGGCCAGTTCCTGTAAAGCACATTTAGCAAAAATATATCTGTGATTATTTTTGCGTAGGATTTAAGTAGCTGAACTAAGTAGGG
>VZDJ01007755.1:62485342-62507839 GCA_008694505.1 Cyanoderma ruficeps
AGCTCAATGAGGGAAACTGTTTACCACAATAGTCAGAGGATATGGTGCTACTAATCATGCAGGAAGCACCATCAGAGGTACAAATCAAATGTAAAAATGATAGATTCTCCTCTATTCCCATGCATTCAGATTTATTCTCATTAGTTCAGTGTCAGGTGTTGCATTTCACTGTGGCAGGTATGTAGACATGAAGATAATTTTAAAAATATTATCTTTTGAAAAATTACCTCTTGTAAGACTATCTATTACCAAAGTTGTTTTCTAAATTGGACTTGCTCTTGCCTAGGAACTTCCAAGCTCAGAGCAAGGGGTAACATCTCTTCTTGCACTAACCAAGTTTTCAAATAAACAGTCTAGACTGCATACCTGAAATTGAAGTCTGGGGAATTTGATGGGGAATGGTTTGTTGGTTTGTTTGTCTGTTTTCATCCGCTTGGGCATAAGGTAAACCACCAAAAATGTGAATAAGAACAGTGACACCACAAAGTTTAGCTGTTGTTTACATTTATTATCTCCCACCTCCCCAAATAATAGGAGCGACTAGTTAGTCCATATTGCACGTGGACTATGCACTAGTGCACTACAGACTAATTGCTGGCTAAATAGCTTCTGAAGGGAAGACAGATGCATTGCTGCACTAAAAAAGACTGCAGCTTTTCACCCAAAGTTCAGAGAGTGATTTGGGGATCTGATCCAACAAGCAGTTACATGTGGGAGTAACTTTATCCACTGGGGAAGTAACTTTATCCACTGGGGCAGTAACTCCAAATTTTATGCATAAGTATGAAAAAGTTACCATGTGATCATACAATTATTAGGAGAAAAAAACCCTCCTTTTCAGGTTATGTCAGTTTTGACTAACACAAGCGCAAAAAGTATGGCAGTCTTCCACATCCCAAGTCTGTGATAGTGGTGCTAAAATATGGAGATGACTAGCTGGGTAAAAATCCTCCAGGTAGGAGTTTGCCATTATTGTTTACATTTACACAGTCCTAGGGATTTCCATGTTGTTTAAGGGGCCTCTGAGATAGCGGTGCTTATCATCCAAAAATGTTTCCTTATGCGGCACACAAATGTCGTGTGAAACGTGGGCGGGAGGAAATCCTGCGTGTAGGATTAGTTCGGGAGAGCTTGTTTTTGAGTTAGATGTTTTATCATATACATGGTATATATATACTAGTGGTATCATATAGTATGTAAGTGGTTCTTTTCTTTACAGTATCATGCAGAAACATTAAGACATAGCCAGTCCTGTGCAGGAGAAAAGATGCATTAGCTTTAGTGGAAAAAAATAGGGAAGTAAATCTTTGCACTATTTCTTTTATTCTGAGTGGTCTCTGCAGTAGGTCTGGGCGAGAGTCAGATAGTGAAGGATCCCACAACATTTACAGATGTAGAGCAGAAAGCATCTGGGGTTAGAAATCAGCATGACAAGGATAAGTGAGTCTTTTACAGCTTGCTAGAGTCCGTATATTTTTAGGATAATGCAGTTTTCTACTCATTTCAGGCAAGAAGCTGTGGAAAGTGGAGCCTGTGTCAATGATGTGACTACAAGTCTTGGGAGAAGCAAGTGTGTTCCAGACCAAGGGGCTTCAGGCCAACAGAACCTGTCTAACCTGTGCCCCTTGGTGAAATAGTTCAGTTATCACCACTAGTTCTCCATGCTGATCTTCTCCCCCTTCCCACACCACACAGTGCCAGGGAGTCTGCTGTCAAAATAAGAAAGACATTGAACTCTTAGAGAGTGTCCAAAGGAGGGCCATGAGGCTCGTGAAGGGTGTTAAGGGGAAGCCGTGTGAGGAGCAGCTGAGGTCACTTGGGCTGTTCAGCCTGGAGGAGACTGAGGGGGGACTTCATTGCAGTTACAGCTTCCTTGTGAGGGAAAGAGGAGGGGCAGGCACTGACCTCTTCCCCGTGGTTTCCAGTGACAGAACCTGAGGGAACGGCCTGAAGCTGTGTCAGGGGAGGTTTGGGTTGGATATTAGAAAAAGGTTCTTCACCCAGAGGGTGGCTGGGCACTGGAACAGGCTCCCCAGGGAAGTGGTCACAGCACCAGCCAGACAGAGTTCAAGGAACATTTGAAAAATGCTCTCAGGCACATGGAGTGACTCTTGGGGATGGTCTTGTGCAGGGCCAGGAGTTGCATTTGATGATCCTTGTAGGTTTCTCCCAACTCAGCATATTCTGTGATTTTGTTACAGAGTCAAACTTACTCTATCTCTCCCATGTAGGAAGATTGCCTCCCCAAATAGTGTTGAAGCCTTATCTCTTCTGACTCTTCCTTCTTTCAAGTACTGTTCTCTAGCATCATACAAGGAATAGATTTCTGCTTTTCTTCATCAAAATAAAATGCTTTCTTTGGCCACCGCAAGATAAAGATGAAAAGACTTTCAGATTATGGAGTAGTAGACTTTGGGAAAGACAAAGTGTTTTTTTTTATTTTTCCAAGTCTGCATTTTCAAAACTCCATTTTGCACAAATTCATGGAGCTCACCAGACTTAAGTGTCAAAAGAGAACTTTCCCACCACAGGCCCAGGGACCACTTTGTCTTATCTTGAATATTAGCCAGAGTTCTGCTTCTGACTCTTTGTGTGCAGAGCCCTTAATATTTCAGGAGTCTGCTAGCACAATCTCTCCTTGTTTACACAACCTGCTGAGGGAAATGAAAATCTTAGTCCTCACTGAATGCTGAATTTCAAAGGAAAAAAATAAGTTAAAAAAAATATTCTTGCAACAGTTTAATTGCTATATTGGAACTTATGCTAAATAACTGTGTGTTTAACCTTTGTAGTTTTTCATGTTTAACAAATATTGGGTTTATCTTTCATCATGTCACATCTTTCCTGACAGGACAATGGTGGCTTAACATCCACCTGTCTAAAATAACAACTTCACGTGATTCTAAAGACAGAGAACTTTTATCTGACCTTGATTCTGAAATGAGGCTTTTAATCAACATACTCAGTGCACTCCGTTCTGATGAAGATATGAGAAACATCACTGGCTTCTGTGTAAATTCAGTATGAAATGTTATCCCAAGTCTGACTGGAAAACTTCAATGTGGGGAAGCAAGTTGCAAAATTATGAAAAGTGAGCCACGAAGCACATTTGTGTTTGCAGAAGATATCCATGCATCTCCCAGCTGTCAAGAGCATCGAGACATGGAGTCATCTTCAAGCAGGCTTTGGCTGATTGCACGGGATGTCTGATAAATGCTCTATCACATTTGAATAGCCTGGGTCTTCCATGCCTTATATCATCTTTCTGATATTCTGAGTGTTGCTTCTCACTCTGACACCCTAATCCCCAAGCTAGTGTCACTCATGGCAGTCAGTCTGCAGTGTTACAAGATCAGCTGAGGCATGGATCTCTAATAAGATTAAAATTCATCAGTATGGTTTTAGCCCTTTCCTTTTCTAAGGCAGAGGAACAGAATTACTCAAGGCTTTCAGCAACGACTTCAAGTATTTGATAAATATTACCTTCCCCCCTCTTCTCTGAGGAATCTACTAATTATAGATATGTATACAAATTGCTAATTTGTATAAACACCTTGATGAAAAGAGAAAGCAAAAATAGCAAAAGCATTTTATGTTTTGTTTGAAAATATCTTTTCACAGAATCACAGAATGTTCTGAGTTGGAAGGGACACACAGGGATCATCAAGTCCAACTCTTAAGTAAATGGCCCATATGGGGATCAAACCCATGACCCTGACATTATTAGCACCATGCTCCAACCAGCCAAACTAATTTGACATCACATAGATTTGCATTTTTTTATAAGAAGTCACATATTGGCAAGCATGTGCTTTGATACTTCAGCAGCTAGTTTTTCAGAGATCAAGAGAAGAGAATAGATGCACAAACCCTTTCCAGGAGGACCTTTCACTCTATTCCCTTCTATCTTGGTGGAACACATTTTAAACATCACATGAGCAATTACAGGGCCTTGTCATTTGGGATATGTCACCAGTTTTTGAAACTTTGGAGTAGTTAGAAAACCCAGGCTCACTATTATTTTACAAATGCTTGCATCAGCATCTTGTAGGATGCTAAGGAAAATTCTAGGAAGTTGCAACTGAAGATGCATTACACCTTCTCCTTTACGTAGCAACTTCAGGACACAGATGGATGCTTAAAAAATGGATGTCACAAAAATCTAGGAAAGGCATTTCACCCACTTTCCATCGGGAAATCAGGCCCCCTCCCCCAGCCACCCTGACACCCAAATCCCAGATACAGTAGCTTTGAGTGACAGCTGGATTTTGAATCCCATGGGGAGACTCTATGCCTCTTGACGGATTCGTTGTGACACTGCCCAGACTGCCTGCAAACTGGCAGACAGCTCTGTTTGCCAAATGTCGACATTATCTAATTGGCATTTCAGCCCACTTCTCGTTTTTAATGGACATGGGGAAGACCCAGCCAGCAGAGTGCTGAAGCCGTGGCCATGTGCTCAGGCTGCACTGGCTGCAGCCTCCCTCGGGCAGCTGCAGGATGGCACCAGCACCCGGGCTGTGGAGGCAGCTACTCGAGAGCTGCTGGACCTCTTGATGCAAAATACAGGAACTGAGGAGGAGAAATGAGACAGCAGAGGAATGACAAATTCAAGGGTAGATGCTAGCAATCAAAGCAATGCGATGTTATTGTGGTGGCCAAATAGCTCAGACCTCTTAATATAATTTACAGCAAAAACAGCTGTCATCTTTGAAAGAACAGGCTTGCCGCAAACAAGAAGATAGTATATATATATACTGATCTGTGAAAAGTCTCCTGATGCATTATATCCAGAAACATCAAACCTTTGAATGGGTAACTTAGTGCAGAGTTCACACAGTAAGCCATCTGCTGAAGCAGCTGAGAGATGATAACTCATATATTAAGGTAGCTGTCTATTCATTCATAATTGTTGCCTACATCTCAAGTAATAGATTTGTTTCTCTTTTTCATATCTATCTGCCTGGCCTGTCAGAACCGTGGTAGATTACTTTTTCTCACTGTACTAAACTGTGGTTTTCCAAATAAATTATTACACCTCCCTTGGCTTGTAGCAATAGTGTGGCAGAATGGATAAACAATTCACGTGCTTCAGTCATCGCTCTAAATCTTCATCAGACACCGTTTCAGTGGCTGCACCCTTTTATCTCAAACATGTCATTCCTAATTTCCTGTCAGAGGGTCTTTACACATTATTTCATATTGCTTTAAATGACAGGACATACATCCACGGAAAAAACACTATACAAAATATTGCCTGGATGAGAAAAGGTCTGCTGCCAGAGAGAAAAGCATGAGTGCTTGAAGTTTTCTTGCGATTGAAATTGATACCAAATAAGATTCTTAAATCACACCACTCTAAATAAAGTGTGTGGAAAAAACAATTAAAACTACCAGATAAATGTGTGATTTGAGAGTTGCAATTAAGCTACTCCAGCAATAAACCAGAGAATAAATATGAAGAGATATGATTATGGGTATAAGCAGCTCTTTTGAAAAAAAGGGCGGGGGGGGGGAAGCCCCATAGGAAAAGTCCAAAGTTTTGAAGTTTAATACATAATTTTCAATTAATTGTTTTCTTTCTATTTATTCTTCTTTAATGTTACCTTCATGTCAATTGCACTCCTCTTTGGTAAGCACAAATAAGGACTGCACTAATGATGGAGAACACTTTTAAAGCTTAACATCAAGATGGCTTTTAACAAGCTACTGTAAAAGGATTTTCCAGTTTTACTGAGAGTTATGACAGTATTCATCATTCTAACAATATATTAAACATAAAGAAAAGCTTTCATACAGTCTCAATAACATTTTCCATAATACCCCCTTCTGACTGCATGCAGGTGCATGTTTCCAGCCACTCTCCACAGTTCCTTAACAATCATCACAAATCCCACTTATCTAAACTAGTGATTAAAAACCTTTAAGGGGAAGCTGTTTAATTAAAAGTAAAGTAGACATTTATTGTGTGTTTAGTGTGCCAATATTGCTATGACCTAAGAACCATTCCCTAATTAAATTTTGTAATTCTTTCATATATTACAACTACAATATGATAACAGAAGAAACCTAACAGCTAATTCAAAGCTCCTATGTGCTTTTCTAAAACATTCGGTTGGCTGTTTTAAAACCACAGGCTGGATTTTGCCCTGTAAAAGTTGGTGGGATATATTTATAGCTTTGCCATCAACTTTACCAAAACTAGAATGAAACCTGTAAAACTCATGGTCATGATTCATTTATGCACATTGACCTTAATCTGTCATAATTCCTTTGGTTTCAGTGGAATCAATACAGACAGATAAAATTACTCCACGTGTAGTATAGCCTACAGCTTAGAAACATAATTTTTGTCAGAATTTTCGTTATTATATGCATAGGTGCTCATCTGAACACAGGGATGTTTGTGATCTCCCAGGAATGCCACGATGGCTTAAAGCAGTTCTATAAAGCAGAGAGGCATGGCTGCAGAGCCTCGTGAGGCACGGGGCCGCTGACAGTGACGTGAGAACACACGTCTCTTGTTCAGTTTTTTATCGTTATTACTTCAGCGCTGACATCTGACCTCTTTAGCTGCCTGTGTGTACCGAAGTGTTCCTGGCTCACACCTGGCGTCGGTAATAAAGCACAGCATGCATAAATAATGAAGATATGTTTGTGAAACTTCACTAAGTGGCAACTGCCTGTGACAGAGATCCTGCTACCAGCACTTACTGCTGTAAAGGTTTGTTAATGGAGGCTGCTCAGCGGATGACAAAATGACCCAATTACAGTTTATTCCAAATGACATCAGGGTCATAAAAGGGAACAAAAGAGGAGGAAATGGCTCTGGTGGTTTGAAAATATATTGCTATGTATATTATTACATCTGCACTTTTTGTTGTCACAGGAGGACTTCATATTCACCTAAAACAATACCTAGAGAAAGCCAAGTTAAAAAGGCGACTGTTGGCTAGACAGAAAAATGATTGCTTGTGGCACTCTGCTGGACATGCTTTCCAGGAAACGATCTAGTAAGAAAGTCTTTTGAGACTGGGATAAGAGAGACATTTCTCCTGTCAGATACTGGATCAGAGACTTTCCAGATGAGCAAAGGATTTCAAATTCAAGTAGTCAGTCCATTTGTAGGACAAAGCTCTCACATAAACAGTAAAGTACTTCTTGTGCAGGGTCTGTCGTATTCTGATTTATTCTGAAATTTCTAGATGAGGGCTGAAATTGTGGGCCCCTGGAGGACTAGACATATGGCCCAATTTACAGAAAAGTTATTTGCTCCTAAGTGCCCCTTCCATTGGAAAGGAGGAAATGTGTGTAAATGAAAGGAGACTGAGGAGCTCCAATGAGAAATCAGCAGGCAATAAAGCATCAGTGATTTTGAGCCACCTGCAGTTAATTTTCCATTGGTTCCAGTCATCACTCTGCATAGGGAAGGAGGAAAGACCATTTAATTGGATTTCTTTTGCATTGGGACTCCACCGACACCTTGTGATGTACCTAATGCACCAGTGGGGTGAGAGAAGCTGTGTCAGGCTTTTTTCTGGCACACAGGAGCAGCAAGGAGAATGTGGGATCAGACCACAACTGTCACTTGTATGTATTCATTCAGGCAAAATGAAAATAGCTCAGCTCAATTTGTTCTGAGAGACTGTGAGGCCAGTCTGAAAATCCTAGAAACACTCCTTACAGAGTACAAATATTTAAGGGCACTTTTAATTGAGGGCATTAATTTAGGGTCATTTTTAATCCTAGGAAGCCAAGGAAACCAAGGCCACAGAGAAGCATCACTTTGAGTACATCAGTTTCAGTTGATTGAATGAAATGCAGAGTCCTGCTACTCAGAGAAAGGTTGCCAGAATTCAGCTCTGATTAATTCAGCTTCGCTATGACACTTTTCTTATGTTATAGTTGAGGAAAGTGATAAGTTGTTTTCAGTCCTGTTAGCATGTCTTAATAATTCACTGCTGCCCCAGTTCAGACAGTCTGCTCCCCTGCCCTACAAAGGTTTGATTTGTGAGGAATTTAATTTTTTAGGAAAATCCATTTTCAAGAACTTGAGGATTGCTTTGTTTGTTTTGGGTTTGGTCTCCTTGTTGTGTTTTGGTTTTGGTTTTGTTTTTTTTTTCCTTTGCACTGCTACACACTTTCAGCAAGTATTCAATCAACTGCCCTTCTACAGGCAAGGAGCAGGACAACAACCTGTTGTTGCATTCATGAGCACCTTGCCAGCATAAAAACACATTAGGGAAGATATAGCAACAGGTCAGTGACTGCCTAAGGTGGGAATATTCAGATTTCCAAGAACTGCCTTCTGTGGCCACACTAAAACTTATTTTGCCTATTAAGATACAGCTTTAACTTTTTCATTTCAGTCTTCACCAGCAAGAAAGGATGCTTAGGAAAGAAAGCTAGGTAAAAACTTGGTTGCACTTTCTTGACATATTAACACATCTTTCAACAGTCTGTGGCTCAGAGCATCCTGGGCCACAGTTTCATGTTTAATAGCTCTTGGTGAATATTTTTTCCTGTACTGAGTTTTGAACCTACATAAAATTTTGGCACCTATTTTATGCCAGCAGTAAATCAAAATAAACACCAAGCCTCCATAGACAGCTAGTTTAATAGAGAAACACAATTTTCTCATGATGATTGGATGCTTTCCTTGCAAAGTGTGATACTAATTGGAACACAGTAATCTTCAGCCTGAAGAGTTTGTTTTGGCAGAAATAATGATAAAACAAGTAGAGTCATACTTGCCTTAATAAAAAGTCATCCTACCCTTTCAATATGAAAATGGGATTTGACCCTCGTTAGCTAAATGACTTTGAGTGAGAAATTGAGCGATAACATTTTTGGACAATTAGTCTCCACTATGCTGCTTCTCCTGGTAGAGGAAATTATTTGCCTTCTACCCCAGATCCTTTCTGATGCTTCTTGGCATCTTGCATGTGTTACTTTATTGTGAAGGAAGTTCTTCCTTACATTCCAGGAATAAGAATGTGCCCCTGTAAAATCAACAAGATTAAGAAGTTTGCCTTAAGGCAGTGATTCCTGCCTTAGCAAAATATGATGCAGACCTGTGTATCAATGCATCCTTTCACCTATTAAAAAGCAAGAATAATAACCTGAAGGTAAATATTTTTTCATTTATATTTGTGCAGTATTTCTAGGAGATATGTTTTCCATTTTGGCTTTTGTTTGTCAGCAGAAGAAGAAAGCCTGTTACTCATAAATCCGTGCTTTGTCATCCCAGCAGCCTCAGTGGTATCTTATGAGATCACACCTTGAGAAGATGTTTGAGAGAGACCATAGGCAGTTCAGCAGTGCTGCTGCTGTCTCCCAGCTCCTGCTGTGAGAAACATCCCAGAGACCTCAGTGTAACTGCTGACATCCTGCAAAAGCAGAGCATATGCTCAAATTTTCTCCCAAAAAATAGGTCCTCGGCAAGTAGTTGTCTTTCCTCATCCCCACTGTGTCGGTGTAGAAGCAGTGTGATCAGGCTGGGAGGACACTGATGTAGTACAGCAGCAGGGAAGGGAAGCAAAATAACAGCCCTAGTTGCTTGTCCTATTTCAGGACTGCAATAGTATTTATTCAGTGCATGAGAGCTCTTAGCCTCAGCCTTCTGACAAAATTTCTATTGTAGCTAATTATATTCTCCTTATCTACAAACCTCCCATGCTTCATCTAGCTTGAGTGGAACTTTTCCAACCAAATGTTTTTTCAGTGGAAAACTGCTGTTTGATTGAAAACAAAGCTCTTCTGAGAAAGTGTCAACTTCAACAAAGTCTGGAAAACAATTTCAACTCCTTTGGTAAGGTTAAAATATCCCCGCATTAACCTTTTCACAACAGTGACTCCAGTTTTCATTTTGAAATTACTCCTTCAGATTGTGTTATATTTTAAATTGAGATTAAAGACTGGGGTCTAAAATGAAATTGTTTTGAAAATGTCATTTAAAATGATTTAATTTTATTCTGCTTCAGAAGCAAAATAAATCCTGAAATCCTAAAATTTCCTGTGAAAGGGAAATTTTGTATATTTTGCAACTTTGCTCATTTGTTTTCGGTTCCATGCTGTGGTGCATCGCTACTATCCTCATTAAGGAAATTAATGCATATCCTCCACATGGGATTTGTATTTCACTCATGATGACTGTAGCTGGGTCCCATAAAGAACCAAATTTTTCTTTTTCCCATTGTCATGAAGTCTTATGCTGACTTTTTGTATTAACATGTCTAAGAGCTTCGATCTCTTGCTCTTACAGGTGAACTGCTGATACCTTTTTTGAAACTTCATATATCACAGCCTGAGCAGTGTGTAACTGAAAGCCACTCTCATATTTATGCTTTACCTATACTGAAGAAAAAGAGAAAGAAATCAACACATTCTGATGAAAAAAACTTCTGAAATGTTCACAGCTGGATGTCCTCTGCAGAAAATGTCTCGTTTCTCCATTTAGATAACACTTCCCGTAGAACTTCAGCTGCTGGAGTGAGTACCACGTACCAAAGACAGCAAGACGACGGGAGGCTCCAAAACACAAGGATTTACTGAGAACTTCTGGAACTTCATGTGAAAGTAACAGAGGGCACAAAGTTATTTAATCTGCTATTTTAACAGTGTCATTAGTAGATGGCACTAAACATCCTTATTTGGCTTTGCTTCTGTGTGGTCCTTTTGGGTAGAAGCAAATGGAGCAGGTTAGCGTCAATAGAGTGGTCTTGTGGCGACAATTCAGGCTGAACTTCAGGTGACACAATGCCTAATGTTGTCTGCCTTACAGTAAAAGGAACATGTTTAGAATGGTCTGCACAGTGAGGAGGTGGAGTCACCATCCCTGGATGTGTTTAAAAAAAGACTGGATGTGGCACTCGGTGCCATGGTCTAGTTGAGGTGTTAGAGCATGGGTTGGACTCGATGATCTTGGAGGTCTCTTCCAAACTAGTGATTCTGTGGAATGTCAATGTCCTTGGTACCTCTGAAAATATCCCCATAGATTTTGTTCACTAATTATCACTGAAAAAGAGCAATCTTAACATATGGCCTCATCTAAAATGCCACAGAAAGAAAACCGCTAAAGTATTTCATAAAGTTGTCACGAAGTTCAGTTCAGTAAGCAATGTTTGCAAATACTTATCTTTCATAGATTGTCACCAGCCAAGGAGCTGTCTTTGAATGCTGCTTCAGAATTATGTATCCTGCTTCAAACAAATCAGCTCAGTCTACCTCTAATTGGTTATTGCTTGAATATTAGTTTGTGAGATTTAGGAGCATCACAGTGTCACTAGGAGTGTTATGATCCACCTAAGAAAGCATCCCTAAAGTCGTAGTACATAAATATAGGTACAAGCATTGGAGAGTATTTGCAGGAGACAGACAGAAAACCCAAGTCCTAACTCAGACTTCATTACTGCCTTATCTGTATAATTTCATGTCAGTTACTGCATCTTGTAACTCTTTTGCATCTGGCTGATGCATAAACTTCATCAAACAGAAATGCTTTGTCTATATTTGTTATCCAACATAGGCTAGCAGCTTTCTAGATGCTTAGAGCTGATGAAAGCCGTAGTGTCTGAATACAACTTATTACAGCTCTTTGTAACAGGCATACAAGAACTGAGATCATCAACACTGGTAAAGAGTGCTCTGACCAAGCCTTATCAGAAAACATGTATTTATCAAAGCAAAATAACTTTTGTGAAAATTCTTCTGGTACAATGCACCCTAATTAAATCACAGGTGTGGTTCTGATGGAGAGTTGCCTGTGAGGAAAGATCCCGTTAGAAATACAAGTGACCTAAGCTCCCAAGGGCAAGGATGGGATTTCTGACGTCCTTTCATATACTTGTCTTACTAGCCTCCTACTAGAAATGGAGGCCTCTGTAACTGGTATCTAGCAGGGGAATTCTGAAACTTACTGCTTTTTCAATTGGGTGGTTTGATGCTCCAGCTTCCCTAAACAAGCAGGAAATATATAGTGCTGGACTAAGCTTGGCTGTTTGTTTAGAACATGAAAGGATAAAAACCCATACCTCACTTAAGGCAATCAGTTTTTGTTAGTGAGTCTAATGGATTTCTGAACCTTTCCTTTAAAAGAATCTGATTAAACCTTCTTATGGTTCACTTCTAATACAATTTTGTCAGGTGGTCCACCTGGAAACTCTGGTACCAGCCTTTCAGCCTGAACTAGGATAATACTCTATGAGACTTTGCTAAATTGTTTCAGATAATATGCTCAGCAGTACGCAGCCCAAGATTAGGTTGTCTGTGAAACTAATTCATATTAAATGGTTGTTTGAATACCAAATGAAAAAATAACTCTTCCTCTTCCTTCACCCCTCAGAATCTCTCATGCACTATTGAAATTTCACTTAGGCCAAATCATCTTGGTGATATATGAGGGGGAGACAGATAGGTCTTCCATTTGGTTTGCTGTTCATGTGGAAATGTGTAATTACTAATCAAAAATGCACTTGGATAGTAGGAAAGTAGGAAAGATTTCTTTATTCGAGCAGAATTATAAGGTAGCAAATTTCCAGAGGAACTAAAAAATATGCAAGTCATGCCAAAGTATTGATTGCATAATAATGTGATGTCAACAGCGCAGAATAATCATGTTTGCAGGTGGGAGCTCTACATTCATTATACAGCCAAGGTTTTACTGTCGAAATGGAAATATAAACTAAGCAGTATGTATTTCTAGAAAATAAATTATTATTCACATACTAATACCCATCTTGTACATCGTGATAAAGCATTATCATCTCTTTTCTGGACTGACTAATGAAAAAGGAAAAATTTGGTGTTTGGAATTAAATCTGATGTGGATGACATTTAAGGTCATGAAAGGCAATCTTAGTTGTGCTGAAATCTTTTAATCTTATTTGCAGATTACTCCATCAGTGGCTCCCTGGAGTTGCAAAAGGATTTTATTCTCATATCTTTATTATTTAATTGAATGTTGAAAGTGTAACATATTGTAAATTGCTCTTAATTTAAAAAAGTACTTTCTTGTCTCAACATCATCGTGTTTTCAGAGCTACAGGAGTACTGACTCAGAAATATACCTGGGCAAATTCAATAGTGGCATGCAAAGTGGTTGGATGTAATTAGGTAAGGAAATGACTATAGGGGGTGAAGTACATAATCATACTTAATTGTGATTCAACAGATGTTCAAAATTACTGTAACTTACACCAATCTGATGTAACAGCCAAATTTGATTCTATATTATATCAGGATACAGTTCCCATTGAAATCAGCAAGTCCACATAATTTGGGCTATCAGGCTACCGACTTCTGTAAGCAGGAATATATTTGGCTCTGTGCAAATGCAGATCACAGGGTTATTGGTATGCTTTTCCTTATCATGGTCATCGCTGTCTCTGCAACATGCTGTTAACCAATGTTTAAGATGTTGCTGTTCACACATCTGAAATGCCTGGACTTCCAAACCTCCAACACCTCTCCAAGGACTAAATTTTGTTTTCAGCAACTGGATTCAAGGCAGCTTTCCTAACAGCCTGAGTAACCAACCCAAGAACAGTTTCCCAGCTGGACTAACACACCAGCAATGAAGGTCCTGTTGGTTTATGTAGGAGCCCCTCAGAGCTTGTCTTAACTATTCAACAAGCCTGAAGTTGATCTCCTGTCTTCACATGGCCTAGACTGAAATTTCACTCAGCAAACTTGTATCAACAGAGTGAAAGCCTTTTTCTCACTGTTTTGTTTTGTTTTTTTCTTACCTCCGTTCACCTGGAGGTATGATCCATGGTTCCTGGGTTAAGGTGAAAAATGTATCTCTCTCCCAAATTACAAAAAGAACCAACAATATCAGTGGTTTTGCCTTGTATTCTTGATGCAAAAAGGGAAAATCCTACCACAAAGAAAATGTGAACCTGGACTGTAATCACTCCCCAACACAGACTACTTAATCTGTGTGTAAAGGCTTTACACATGCATTTGAAGATATTTTTGAAAGACACTAGGGGGTATGGCACAAACTGCCAAACAGTGACAGCAGAATGAGGCTAAGGATGGGCAAACCCCACACTTCAGTGATCTGCCATGGCAGAAGCCCCTTTGAGTAGTTACTTCAGCTACGTGACACCAAGCTTTCCAGCACACCGTCTTTCCTGGTCTGGTGCCCTCGGGTAGGAAAAGCAAGTGGAGGAAACACACTGTGGATGTCCATTGATATCACTGTACCTGGAAGCCAGACAAAGCTGCAGGAGTCTTTCACGTCAGGAGCAGCACCTACAGGGTCCCTCAGCGAGGCCACCTGTCGCTGAAACCATCTTCATTACCTCTGCAAAGGAGCTTAGAACAGTTTTCTCTCATTACCTACTAACACTTCTATGTGTTTCTTGTAGGACAATCTAATTCATTTCCTGGCCAGTGCAGGGCTATCTCTGGTAGGTATTTACACAGCAACAATCACAAACTGCTTGTGCATAAGTATTTATAGAGCACCAATCAGAGGCAATTGTACCTAATGACTGATATTAGGACATCATGTGTCAAATACAAAATCTTTCACTGAAAACAGCAGGGTCCAAACAACTCAGCTAATGAAACAGGAAATAAAGAACACGTGTGGCACCACCTCGCCTATCCTGTTTTTGACTGCTTAAATAAATTATATGGATTTCAAGTACATGGAAATAACATAACAAGACTACCTGACTTGCCTGCATGTCAATGTCTTGCAGCAAAGCTTTAAAGAGGGGATTTTTTTCTCAAAAGCAAGTCCATGGTTCTTTGGTGACAAACTAAGAAGACAAGCTCTTCCTTTCCTGACAGGAGTGCCTGGCTTGACAGTATGGCACTGTCCCTAACCATGCAATGTCCAGCTTTGGAGCATGAATTAACGTCCACTACCTAAAACGTAGGAGAGTGTTAGCTTTGTTCCATGATCGGGGACGTGGCGATGCTCAGCAACCAGATTTGTGTTGCAGTGAAGTGATAATCCTTGTGCTCCAGGCAGGATTTGACACACAGAAGGATGGACCTGCAGGAGAGTGTTGTGATCACAGCAGTCACTCCTGCCCCTGTGCACCTTCCCTCTCCCTTTTGGAGTGTCCTCCACAGCTAAATATAATGAAGGTTATTTCAGAGCAACTTGCGGTGGTTTATACAGAGCTGATATTGCTCTCTCATGGAAGCAGAGACAGGGAAGCAGATAAGAGGAAGCACTAGAGATGTACAGATGTAATGCACCCTTGCCAGAGAACAGAAAAACATAAAAATTGTTGTGCTGGCACAGGAAAGTTGTCTGGCTTACTTGTTATCAATATGTGACATTGACCCGTACCAGGTGCTTTAGGGGAATGTCAGAAACCATACTTAAGTTGACTCTAAAATTCCCTGCCCATCATGGAAAATTTTTCTAACCATAAGTTGTCTGTGGTTGGTCTCAACCTTCTGGCTCATCTCCCCTCTCTTTGTGTATGTCTCAACCCCTCTCTAGTTTAAATGTGAACCTAACATATGAAGTACTTGTAAAATTAAGAGAAACTTAGCAAATGGCTTGAATTCATTGTTCTTATGAATTTAATAGGACTCTAAGTCAGATTATCCATTTGGAAAATGTATTTGTAACACATGATAAATGGATTTATATAATAAATAAATATATACAAGAAATCTCCCACTACGAGGAAAAGTGGATCTTTCTACCAGAAATATTTCTCTGCACCTGACAGGGAAAACAGCACAACTACTGTCATGGATAGATACTGCAGTTAGCTGCCCAAATTGTTAAGAGAATCATTTTTGAAAAGAGGTTGGATGTTACTTTAAAATCGAGCTCTGTGTTCAGGGAGTGAATAGAGGTGTGCAAACACAGTTTTCAGATCTACATGAATATATCTGTACAGTTCTGTATGTGACTATGAAATGTACATACCTGGCTCAATGATCTTAAAGATCTTTTCAAACTAAATGATTCTATATTCCTATACACGCAAATAGGTGCGCATGCACACACAGAAAAGCTGGTGCATTCATTCAGGAAACAGATTCCAAACAGGGAAATGAAACTCTTCCTTTAATGTCACAAAGAGGGGTAAGAACAGATTCTGCAGTATCACTTCTGTTAGCAGGCAGAGGCAGGCAGGGTGATTGACTGATCAATTGATTTTGATCCCACCAATGGTGGACATTTTGCTATAATGCTATAGAATAATGAGTTGGGAGCATTATTGCACTCCTTAGGTAAATCTTTGCAACCCAAAGGTGGTGCTTTATAAATTTTATCTGAGTCACTCCCCTTATCACCATGTCACCATTTTATACCTTTCAGTGGTGAAAAAACCCACAAACTAAAACAACAAAACCGGCAAGTTAATACCACTGCCATTCTGCTTTACCTTAAATGAAAGGGCTATCAGGTAACATGAGCAGAGGAGTCGAATGTGCATACTTGAAAATGTATTCTATTGTATGGTCACATTATGAGCATTTTAAACTAAAAGATGTGTCTTTTATTGATAAATCTTTATGTAACAGATACACAATAATGTGACACTCGGCTGCTGGAGTTCTTAGAAAGCAAAGCAGGGAAGAATTATATATTTTTCTTTCATTTTATTAATGGTACATCCAAAGAGAGCAACACTACCATATCAGAAATTAGCCTTAGTGCCTCCTTTATGCCTAGAAGCTTCTCATACAAACTTATGATTCAGTCTACTTTCAAGGAAGAGCAGTTTTAAACAGGATCCACAGGTCTGATATACCAAAATCCTCAGTCTTGTCCTATTATTCGGAGTCTGAAGGTTTTTTTACAAATCCTACCTTGCATAACCCTTCATGTAAAATGAAGGCTGCAATTTTTCATTTGCTAATTTCTGTGAACTCATTTCCGAAACACTTCTTGTCTCCACAGTCATAAACTGGCCTCTTCTCTCTCTGTCCACATTATCTCCCTTCCCATCATCTCTGTTTCACCTTTTTGCCCTTACCACCATTCTCTCACTACTCAAGTGGCTCAGTATCCTATCTGTTTTATCAAACTCCCCTTTTTCTTCCTTTTTAATAGCGCTTCTTTACCAAGTATCCATTATAGGCTGCACTTTTTTTTCCTCCTCCCGATTTCTACACATCTCTGAATGATTGTCACCCAGGCTACACTATATGAACTGACACATATGGTCTGAAAAGAAACCGTATCCCAGCATGCTGCTTACTTAATTTGTGACAATTCACAAGTTATGGAAAAAGTAAAGCAACAAAGTTTTTCAGAAATCTCTCTGGCCAATAGAGTATTACAAAAAGATTCAAACCCAGCAGAAATGCCAACCCTTAAAAGCCTTCCCACGTACTTAGAGCTTTCTCCTGTTTCTGCAGAGTGACATAATGGTTTACATTGAAAAGCCAACATACTTATCTTGAGATTTGATGATCTTCCTCAGAGTGGACTTCAGAATTTAAATGTTTCCATGCTCCCTTATCTAACACTTTATTCTTTCTCACATTCCTGTTATTCATATGGGTGTGCAGTCTGAGTGGGTTAGCCAAAATCATTTATGGAAATGTATGCTGCCTAGTTTTCAAAAAGATTGTATTTCAGCTATCCTTATTTCAGATCACAGCACATGGGCTATCATTTAAAACTTGCAAATACTCAGACAAGCAGGGACAACTCAGCTAGCTTTGGTAGTAAAGGTGGTATCACTAGCACAAACTGCATAAATGTTACATGGAAACATGAAAACACACATAGGATTTTGCAAATTATAAAGGCATTTTCAAAAGCCCTTGCATTTGAAAATATCAGACATTCTTTCTAAAGCAAAGTTAGAGTGACACAGAGAGAAGCTGTTTCCTAATCAGGTGCTGCCTGTACCCAAGCAGGGTAATCTAATTTACAAGTAGGTGACCTATATAGCTGATTATTTATTCAACTAATCAAATTATATTGTGTCATTTGATGCTAGGATGTACACAGTGCTGACACGATGTTATTTTTTGTCACCAGATAAGGGGAATTGATTCTAATCTATATTACTTTTGTTAGTCATCAACTCTTACACCTAGACCTGCCAAGGGAAGCATGAATGCATTTTGTGAAGTTCAATAGTACACATATCATTAGGTCATAGCAAAGATAGGCATTGTTGAACAACCAAAGAAAAAAAAAACCAAACAAACCAGTGTCTATCACCATTTGATCAACTATTTCTGTGTATCAAGTAGAGTGAGGCTGAAAGCACCCTTCTTCCCCCCTCCCACCAGTCACTGCCATGATGCATTTGCCCATTTGCACTTCTTCATTTCTGCCCTTCTGTCATCATCTGGTCTTAGGAAGAGACCACTGTGGATTACATTGCATCTTCTGAGAAACCTTGGCTCTTGCCATCCCAGAAAGCACTGAAATCTTAAGAAAACACTGCATCCACCTCTGTGTACTTGTGATGCCCATTTTATAATTAATCTCAGGCCAGATGTCATAACCTAGACAAAATACTCTTCTTTTTTAAAATTTTGATTGACTGATTTCATTCTCTAACAATATCTACTGCAAAGGTCAGTGAACAATTCTAAGATAGCAACTAGGGCTGGGGAATCCGTCTGGCTCTGTGTCTATGTGTCCTAATGAGGAGCAGCAACAGAGGCCACAGCAGACCTTGGTATTTCTCCCATCCCTCCCTGCCTCACGTTGTTATTTGGGGTTTTTTTCAACGACCCCGCAGATTTTTTCAGTGAAGAGGAGGAGCAGAGAGAGGGGACGCTGAGGACTTAGTGAGAAGGAGGAAAGTTTTTAAAATCCGTGACTGTGAGCCGCTCACGGAGCAAACGGAGCCTCCTATGCGAAGTGTTAGGAAGAACGATGTTGCCGCTGTCGCCCTCATGGCTGGGGGGTTCTGTCCCCGATCCGCGGGAAGGAGGGAGCTGGGAGCGGCAGGAGCCTAGTCGCGACTCCCGGTTTTGAAGCCGCCGGCTGTCACCTCCGCCACCCACCCTGGGCCACAGTCGTGGATGGAAACTCCCGATGGGAATCTTCCCCCGGGAAAAGCCCCGAGGGGAAGCAGCGGCCCCGCTGCCGGGGCCGAGGCTGCTGGAGAGGGCACGGGAAGACAGGCAGCGGTCTGCTCACTCTGGAGAAGTTGGCGGCGGCGCAGCGGGACGGCGGGGGTGTCACCGGGGGATGTCACCGAGCCGGCAGCCCCGGCGGAGCTTGTGGCCGGGCGGAGGCCGCTCCGCCGCACCGTGTCTGCGCCGGGCGGGCGGGCGGCCGCAGCCGCGCCACCCCGGGGGCGACCGCGCCTCGGCGGCCGCGGGTCGGGCACGGCCCGAGTGGGCACGGCACGGCCCAGCCCGGCTCGGCTCGGTTCTCCTCGGCAGGGCAGGTCCGGCCCCGCTGGTCCCTCGGCGCGGCCGCCTCTCGCTGGGATGTGCCCGGCGCTGCCCCCCCGCCCCGTTCCTCACAAAGGGTGTTGGTGGTAAAGGAAGCGCCTTGTCCCCCGAGCTGTGCTCCCTTGGGGCGCTGGACGGAGCGAATGCAACTTCAGCTGCCGCGGCCGCTTCCATTGCTGTCCTTCCGTCCCTCCCCCCGCCTCCCCTCCTCGCCTGAAAAGAGCAAACTTGCGCTGAAATGGCACCTCGGCTCGTGCGCCAGCCTAACCAGCCCATTAAATATGATCAACGTACCGTTTGCATGGATTGAAACCTTTCCCGGTCCTGATTGCTCCAAAGGGGAATCACGTTCTACCTCCCACCTTCCCAATCTTCATTCTCTCAGTGTACACACGCTTGTAATTACTGGTGATTGTGCTAATGCAACCCTGAGCAAAAGCATGCTGGTACTAGGGAGAGGGAAGGCGAAGAAAATACCGTTAATTTAGGGCAGTGTGCATGTGGATTATGTGGGGTTTTTTTCTTTTCTACACCATCCTATAGATGCTCGTTAAGCATCAACCCAAACATCAGCGGCTCGTTTCCTAGGCTCCTTTTTTGTTTTCCCACGGGACTTTTTTTCCCCCCCCTTTTACCGGATCACAAGGTGATCTGAAAAGAAATGATGGATCGCTTCGTGGACCAGCAAAAGGAGAGAAAGTGAGAAGACGACTTGTTAGTCCTGACTCTCGCGAAGGAGAATGCTGCCTGATCCCACTTCTGCCGTGATTGCTTCTTACATAATTCTCTGTATTCACCGCAGACCGCTTCGCTCGGGGGCGGAGGGGGGGCACCCCAGTATAATATCACGTCGGGCCTTCTCTGCACTTGAATCCCCTCCTTCAGCAGAGCGAGGCTTCGAAGCGTGATCATTAACTTCGGTGATCATCACTTGGTTTCTTTTGAAGGCGGCTGAACGGTCTTTTTCTTAAGCTAAGAAGGGGGGTTTTTTATTATTATTTGTTCAGATGACATTCCCTGTTCCGCTCGCCCCCGCCCCTGCGGCGTGCGCACACACGCACACACTCACAGCCCTTTTCTTTTCATCATCAGCAAATAAAGATTAGGTGGGCAGATTATAGAAAGCGTTTTCAGTCCTGTGCTGATCTTTATTCCAGAGCCTTTGTGATGATATTGATGATGATGATGGTCAAGTGGACAGTTTGATTTTTGTGTTTGGAGCTAGTTATAAAGAATCAATATTATATCAAGGGGTAACTTTCGTGATAAAGGACTTTAACCACTCTGGCTATTCATCATAAGTCTGTAGCAAGCAGATAGGTCAAAAGAAATTATATTGCACTAAAGAGTGTGTCTTCTTATCTCTCCTATACCAGGGGAATAAGGGACAAGCCGATCGATACAGTAGCTGCTGTATACTTCTTGCAATTATCAATAGCTGATTTCGTCTTTTGAGGCCTGCATCTATTAATACAAACTAATAATAATCTTCTGAGCATCTGTAGCCAAGGCAATGAAAGTTTTTATACTTGCCGACACTATTTATATAGCTAGAATTAGTGGACAATATAACATCGTTTATTTGTGTGTGTGTGCCTGCAGAGTGTGTGTGTATATATATATATATATATATACACACATATATATATTCATCTCACTTGTATTTTTCAGAAGCATACAGATTTTTGCGAAAGGGCTAAGCCCACTAATTTTTCATGCATGCTGCATTTCTACATGCACTTCCTGGAGTAGGTACTGACAGACGTGTTGCAATACAAATACAGGGGTTTAATATATATACCACCTATGAGTCTATATGTGTGAATGACACGCATGTATGAGCTTTAATGTGCGTTGTCTTGATAATGTCCCCACAACGATGTGCATTACAAATGTTCCACAAAGTATTTTAAATTTTTGGGTAAATTATCAGCTGTTAGCTTAAGGAACGGAAGTGGATGGTAATTGGAGTTTGCTACGTGTGAACATAAGCTTTTGTGTATATGAATCAATGTTTATTTAGACCCAAGGGTGTATTAAAGACCCAAGTATTAAATAAAAGGAAAAGTAACTTAAATGTTTAAGGCAAAACGTTTAGGCAGAGATGTTCTGTAGACTGGTTCTATGAATCTTGTAGTGGGGCTAGTTGCTTTACACAAAAAAAAAATTGTAATAGAAAAGAAACATCTTTATAATTGACATTTGACATGCTGTTTGGGTTAGGCTGTGGTAGACCAAGCACAGATTTCCCTCTGATGGAAACATTTATCATCATGATTGCCGCAGAGTGGCAGGTGGTGTTATCAATTACCTCTTCTTACCAATAATAATATTAGTATGGTAATATCTTTGCTCACGTGAGAACGAATTACTGGTCAGTTGTTGCGGCTTTAAACAGGAAAAAAAAGCGCTGGATTTAACCCCAGGGTCCTCAAACAAAAGTTCTGGTGTGGAAAGGAGGTGGGAAGACGATACTTCAGCCTCCTAGGAAGAGTAGGAGATGACAGAAAATAAAGCCCAAATAATTGCATGCCCCTTCGAATAAAGTTGCTGAGCAAAATAATAACTTTAAAAGACGGTAGATGGATTGCACAAAACGTCAGATCCATCTTATCTGCCCGTTGGTAACTTTGATGGGTTTAAGAACAACAACCTTGTATAAAGCATAAGTGTAGACAGAACTACTTATGTGCTCTTTGTAGAGT
Source organism: Cyanoderma ruficeps (assembly GCA_008694505.1). Taxonomy (NCBI): domain Eukaryota; kingdom Metazoa; phylum Chordata; class Aves; order Passeriformes; family Timaliidae; genus Cyanoderma; species Cyanoderma ruficeps. Next base: position 62,507,407 of record VZDJ01007755.1, read on the forward strand.
CAATCTTGTAGATAAGCTTTCTGACGGTTTTTATGAACTCCGAATAAGGATAAAAATTAAAGCACATGTATAACTAGGTGTAGCATTAATGTAAAAAATAATGGACTGGTTGGTAAATGACATTATTAAGCAGGCAGAATAATAACGTGTCGCTTCTGACAATGAAAGCAACATCGCAAAAGAAGAAGACAATTAACAAATTAGATTTAATTACGGTGGAAAAAACCCACTTTTGTTTCCCATCACTAGTAAGGTATTTTGGTGGACCCACGAGTCACGGCGAGGGGGAAGCGAGCGGGCGCCGTTTGAGCCGGAACACGCGTGAGTGCCAGCCCCGCAGCCGCGCAGCCCCGCTCGCCTGCGCGCCCCAACCTGTGTGGGTGCGCAGAGATTTACGCGGCTGAGCGATCCCATCCCCTCCCCCCCCCCCCCC
>VZDJ01007755.1:62507872-62522872 GCA_008694505.1 Cyanoderma ruficeps
TTTTTTTTTTTTTTTCCGTCCTCGACTCAAAAAGATTAATTAAAAGGTCCCTGGAAAACTTCGCGGTGTGATGGGGAGCGAGGGAGGAGGAAGGGGCCGGAGAAGACGCGTATCACTTCATAACTTTCCACTCGCCTCCCGAGCCCGCTACCCTGGCAGGGTTTTCCAGGCAGGTCGTGTAGAAAGTTTCCCCCGGCGATGTGCGCCGCGGCCGACGGTGCATCCCGGCGGTGCCTGAGGGAGCCGGGGCTCCGCAGCCCTTCTCCGGCGGGGGCAGCGGCCGCTCCGCTCCGCGCCGCCCGGCACCCGGCTCCGCAACCCCCGCGCACCGCGGCCGGCTCTTCCTCCCGAAGAAAAGGTGGGAAGGCGAGCGGCATAAGGGAAAAGAAAACCATAAAATGTATCACTTGTAACCCTAGAATATGTTAATGTCAAGAGATACAAATCTGGTAATTATGCCTTTCTTGCCTGTTGTGTTCTCCATTGTTCATTAAATATTAAAGACGGGATTATTTAATTTTCCACTTAAAGATTCTCTCACGTTCCTAAAAATCATATTAATTTTCCATCATTTTAATTTTACAAAGGACAAAGTTTTGGGTTTATAACCCTGCCAGTGAGCTGCCTTTTTTTTCCTTCTTCTTTTTTTTTTTCCCCTCACATCGCACTTTTAAAACGTTCTTCTAGAAATCGTCTTCTGCTGAGGGAACTACCAGGCGCCGAGCAATAGAAAACGCCAAAGTTTTGGGGGGTGGGTGGTGGCGGGGGGTGGGGAATGTTGCCTCAGCAACAGCAACAAATCTTTTCAAAAGATGACTGGATGAAAATTGACACATTTCAGGTACTACAGCAATTGTGGGGAAAAATGCCTGGGCGAGGTGAAAGTGCGTCCTCACTTATTCCTCATGCATTTGCCAAATATCTCAGCCAAAGAGAGTACTAGCTAAGCCTCCTCACCTAACAAAATCAGAAAAAATGTCCCTCTCTGTTTTTGAAGGGGAAGCCCTAACTCCAGCTCCCTACTCACGGCGGCGGTCTTGAACGCCCGCAGATGCTCGCTTTCACCTGCACTCTGCCTACAGTCTAACGCAGCACATACACACGATGCGTTGTTCGTGTGAGCCGGGTGCAATAAATCCCTACTTCTGTCGGAAAAAAAACCTCATGCTCAATTAATGGGCTCGTCCCCTCCCTCTTCATATTAGAAAATTGCGCCATATTTCAACCATCACCATTGTCTCCAGGTATCTTAAACGAAACACTCTTAGTGAGACCAAACTTTCAGCAAGGACGGATGCACGGGAAGATGAACTAGAATTCATAGGCAGTAAACAAGTTTTTTTTAATTGTGAAGCGGGCAATCATTGCAAGGACTGTCGTGCACACATCTCGCCAAACGATAGACAGAAAAGTACATTCGTCTAAGACTAAAAAGCATTGATCTGGCGTTTCAGTGTTCTTTCCCTTAGGGGTCGTGCCCGTTTCCAACGAATACGTGCCTCACAGAAGTCGCGGATGTTGTGCATGTCAGCAAACTATCCGGAGTGGCCTAAACTGTCGCCTCAAACTTTATTTGGTTTGCCTACCAACATAAAAGCGGGGAATAAACCGAAAGCCCAAAGACAGGGTATCAGAGCTCACGAGATAAAGGGAGCTATCAGCAGGGAAAGTTTACACAGAGAAGGCTCCCAAAGAAGCCGGGGTTAGTGTGTTTTAAGGACTAGGGCTGGATTACACGGGTTGGGGTGGGGGTATTAGGAGGAAATCCCTTTCACTGATCCCCGGCCCCATGCGCGGAGCTGTCCGCCTCCCTCCCGCGGCCGGCAAGGTGGGCTGCGCCTCCGCGCCCCTGCGAGGGCCGGCGCCCGGGCCGCTCCGCCGAGCGCGGCACGGGGCGGGGGGCGGCGGGGCCGGGCTGCCGTTAACATGTTTAAGAAAAGAAAAGAAAAAAAAACAAACAAAACCCCACAACAAACAAACAAAAAAAAACCGGTGGAGGGGATCGCAGGAGCGCCTGAAGGAGCCCCCCCGCCCGAAAGCACACATGCACAGCGCGGAGCTCCGCGACAGGACAGTGCGCGCACTGCGGGCCCCTGCGCGGTGCGGCGCCGCGGCGATCGGCGACGGTGGGGTACATCCTAGCGGCGGCTGGCTGCCATGGGAGCGGGCTGGCCGCGCTCCGCGCCCGCCCCGGCCCGGGGGGAGGCGGGCAGGGACGGCCATGGGAAGCGGCAACTTGCGGCGGCGGCCGGGTAGACGGAGCTGCTGCGCGGCGGAGGGGCCGCCCGCCTCCCCGAGGGACGGACGGGGCGGGAGGGACGCGAGTCGGCGGGACGGGGCGGGGGAGGCCCGGCCCGGCTCCCCGGCAACTTGTAATGCGATAAGAGGGGAAAGCGGGGGGNCCCCACCCCCTCACTTTTACAAAAAAAGGGGGGGGCCTGGGAGAAAAGTCGCTGTAGGGAAAGTGCGTGCGGAGAGGGAGGCTCGGCGGCGGCGGGGAGCTGATCGGGCTGCGGGGCTGGGGGCAGCCCCGGCGGCAGCCCCAGCAGCGCGGCACGGGAGGCGGAGGAGGAGGAGGAGAGTAGGAGGAGCTGCCGTGTGACCCGCTCCGCTCCCAAACTTGAAAGTTTATCTGCCCGAAATCAAGAGCGGCCGCGGTGCGCGTAGCGCTCCTCGGCGTGGAGCGGAGGCAGCGACCGGCGGAGCCGCCGCGCAGGGAGCAGCTGGCGGCGCCGCTGAGAACGAGGCAAGGCAGGGGAGATCACCCGGCGACAACAACAACAGCCACCCCCACCCCCCAAAACTGGGAGACGATCCATACTATTTGCTGGAGACCAAGGACTTGCTCATCGGCGCACACGCGAGCCCGCTGTCATTAGCTAACAGGACACACGGCTGAGCCGGGGGGGTGGGTGGGCGGAAGGGTGAGGAGTGTCACAAAAAGTCATTACAACCTGAGAGAGAGAGGGAGAAAGAAAAAAACTTCCTACCAATGGACAACAGGAAGTGACCACCACCACCAACGGGGAGTCTCTGCTTGGAGAAAGAAGCTGCAAGACAAAGAAGAAGGAAGGAGAGGTGAAAGACAAAACTGCCCAAGGTCTTCTGCGTGTGCGTGCGTGCGCTTTCGAGAGCGGAGAGAACAAAAGTCAGCCGGGAAGGGGAGACAGAAAGAGCGACGAGAAAGGAGACAGGATGGAGGAAGAGCTAAAGAGAAGCATGTGAAGATCAAGGCAAAAGAGAAGTACAACGCCGAAAAAGAAAGCACACCGAAAAGGATAGGAAAAAGAAAAGGCATACACAAAAGTTTCTTTTCCTCCTGGGAAGAAATTACTCACACACACACAGAAATCAGATGCTTTGCAGCTCAACTTCTGGGAAAAGCGAGACCGACAGAGCAGAGGACACAGTGATGTGAAGAAAGAAAAAAAAAGAAAGAAAGAAAGAAAAAAGGCAGAAAGCAGAGCAAAAGAAACTGAGATACGGGGGAAAGAAAGCAGGACAGACAGAAAAGCGAAGATCGTGACCTTTCCCAACAAGTGAACCTTGCACATATGTTGTGTAAAGTGTGTGCAAAACAGATTCCCTCCTGCGTGGTGCGTGTGTGCTTCGCTGCTGCCGCCGCTGCTGCCGCCACCACCGAGGCTGTCGGTGCCTCTCGCAGGCGGCGCTGCCGGTGCCGGGGAGACGCATCATTTGGCGGAGCGAAGCGGCTAATTGCGGAGCCCCGTCCTTCATTTACATATGCAGCCTGAGTCCGCTGGAGCCGCGCCAATCCGCGCTCGCCCCCAGCACCATTAATCGCCATGCATTATTCACAATCATAATTACTGAGCCCCATGCGCGCTGCGCGCAGCCGCCCCAGCCCGCCGCCCCGCGCACACCCCGCCGCCCCGCGCACACCCTGCCCGGCTCATCCCCCGCTCGCTCACCCGCTCACTCGCGCACTCACTCACTCACTCCCAGTTTGGCTGGCTGGTTAGCCTTTTTTTTTTTCTTTCTTTTTTTTTTTTTCTTTTTTTTTTNTTTTCTGTTGTTTGTTTGGTTTGTTTTGCAACTCGACTTTTATTTGTGAACAGTTATTTCCAGCCCCCAACCCCCCTTCCTTCGTTCCCAATTCCTTCCCCCCTCCTTGCCACCTCCACGTCGCTGATGCCTCTGCAAAAAGCAGAGTCAAGACGGCTCAGTTAGCAGCATGTCTCGTCGAAAGCAAGCGAAACCCCAGCATCTCAAATCGGACGAAGAGCTGCAAGCAGAGGTAGTTTCAGAGCACGGTAAGGGCTCCCGGCGCCTCTTTCTCCTTCTCTCTCTCTCTCTTTTTGTGAGTGTGTTTCGGATGGAGATAGGTGAATTTATGGTGATGGTGAACATGGGAGCGCAATTACTCTGCAGCGGGAGAATGGGAATTAGAGCAGCCGGGGCAAGAGGCAGCGGAACTGAGAAGTTCGCAGTTAGCCAAGTTTCTGCAGCCCACCCCCTGCCTAACCAGCCCTCCCAGCAGCAACCTCCCGGCCTCCCCAGCGCTTTGATCGCGGCTGGGCTCGGCGGCGGGGCTCGGCCCTCCCTCCCCACTCACCCGGGCTGGAGCAGCTGCAGGAACGGGCGCCCCGGAGCAGCGCCTGCCTCCTCCTCCTCCTCTCCGCCGCGCGCCTTCTCCCTGTGTTATTGGGTACCCCCTTTTTCGCCCTCCTGATCCCTCCCGGCGGAGGCTCGGAGCGGACAGAAGCCATGTTTCCCTGGCCTCATCGGCGGCAGGGAAGTTGGGGCGGCCGGGGCTGGGGTGCCCTGCCCGGGGCCGAGGGAGGTCCCGCAGGCTGCCGGGCCCCGGGGCAGCCCCACGGCGGCCGCTGCCTGGGGATGCCCCCGCGGCCCCGGGTCGCCGGCGCAGGCTGCGGGGGCTGCCCCGGCCGCTCCCCCCGTTCGCCCCGGGGGACCGGGGGGGACCATGTAGGAGCGGGCAGAGCCGCTCGGTTGCGCGGGGCCAGCGGAGTTGGTTTCATTATTTTCGAGAGGATTGAACAGAAGCTTTTAGTCTTTCCCCCTGCGCTGCTTTACCCCCTTCGCCTCCTGGCTCTGCTGCGACTGTAATTATCATCAGTGGTAGGTGACACGGAGTGCCACCACCGCCACCAGCGCCTGTCGCGCTGGCTGTAGGCAGTGGGGAAGGGTTATTTTCTCGCCCATCCGCCATTCCTCGCTTCCTCCCCACACGCAGGCTGCTCACACTTGCTTTTATGCATCTGGGCAGCCAGGCTGCTAGTGAATAAGTGTCCAAAGCTGAAGAGATTTGGACTGTAATCCTACTTTATTTCCACTTTGCTGTAATTTTCTTTTCGGGAATAGGGGTGCAGGGTTTTCTTCTTCCTGTCTTCTTATTTTTTTTCTATTTTTTTAAAAAATTACTTTTAATTTCCTTAGTAGTCACTGGCACTGCAGCATGCAAAGGCACACCACAGTCCATGCTCTCTTCTCCTGGACTAAGTTGAGAGCTTCCACTTGAAAGTTTTTGTTTTCCTCTTTGCATAGAGCCCACTGCTTTCTTAGTTTCTCGCATAACCAAGCGGGATCCCCAACGTTTTTGGCTTTAGGTGTAGGCCCCTTGCTCCACTGTATTATCTCCTCTCTCTCTCTCTGTGTCCCTTCGAAAAGGAAAACAAAAAAGTCCTTCAATTACTCTTAAGTTGCATTTGTGAGGAGAGAAAGGCAGCAAAGTTGAAGCCTAAGGAGGATTTTGACTATTGTATCTGAACTTTACAGCCCTGAAGCTTAAGGCAGCATGAATCCACTTCATCAGGTTAAAACATCTGTCAGACTGGCAAATTGTTAAGCCTCCTGCTCCTTCCCAGGGTGTTTGGGGAGGCAGGGAGCAAGTCCCACACTGTCCAGAGCTGCTAAGGGGGCTCCTGCCACTGCTCCAGGAAAACCCACTTGGGTGTTGACAATAACAGGCACACAGAGAAATGCTTCCTTCTGTCACAGTGGAGGAGCAAAGCAGTGCATTTTCAAATTTTATTATTCCTTAGGAAACTGTGGTCGTGTAAAATAAATTAATATAGACAAGCAGATAAGAATTAGTATTTTATTATGAAAGCAAGATTTGTTGAGCCCATCTCTGTTGGGTTGGGCTCTAGGTTTAAGAATTTATCATTAGCATTATAAACTTTTACATGCTTGGAATCAATTTCAATACAGGAAAATAAAACCCCACTACTTCATTATGACACTCCTGGTGAGTTAATAAATTGAAAAAAAATTGTTAAACTAGGTTTTTGTTTTGTTTTGTGAATCTTATCTATGTAGCCATGTCACCCGAGATTAGAACAAGAGATATGCTAAAAAGAAACGCTTGCATATGGTGGGTAGATTAAGGACAAAGAATCTTTTTGTCATGGAAATGGTTTTTTTTTTCCCCTTTTTGGGGGGGTTTTGTTTTGTTTACTTCATCACATAGAATTTCTCACACTTGGTTTGTTTTGTATTGCCCTCAATGACTACATGATCAAATGAATGGATTTATTTCTGCCGAATGAGAAAGACAGTCTTTCCATCAAAAGGACTACATTGCATCCCAGTGAGGAATTTTAAAGCGTTATTATTGTGGTCCCTGAATAGCACAAAATCGGCTTTCACAGCAGCCCTAAAATGCAACAATGTAAAAATACTTTTCAGCCTTAGAAGGCTGTTATCAAAATGTGCTATGTTTCCTTTTATTAAAACATATTTTAATTAATAGAGTGAAACCCTTCATAGTTAACAATTAACAAGCTAAAGTTGGGTTTGCACTTTCATTTGAGAAATGTGGACGAGGTGGAGACAGGCTACAGGAGCAGAGGGCTATCTAAAGCACATTAGTGTAATGTAAATCATTTACACGTTATATTAGGAAGCCTAACGATTGCCATACTTGAAAGCAGTTTTATAGGCCAAATATAATGAGAGCTCCAAATCTCATGAATTAAAACACTTCTTGTCAAGTCAGTGTTCTTCGTTTCTGTTCACAGCTGTGATCAAGATATTGCTACAGTTCCTGAGTATATTTTGCAACAGGCCAAAAATAGTTTGCACGGCGCAAGAATATTTGTCCTTTTAAGAAAGCAAACTGTTTTAAGCAGTATTATTTCATATGTGTAGCCTTTTCACTCATTTTGCTCCTTGCCTCCAAAGGAGTTAACACCAGACTGAGCAAATGAAGCTTATTATTTATTTAATGAAATCATGCTTAATATCACCTCAAAGTAGATTTTATTAAATGAAGCATTTAAAAATTAATGTCCCATAAATGTAATCCTCACTGTGAAGGGACGTTCATAGCAACAGAGAGAAACCTGGAAGTTTGGGGTGAAGGATGGAAGGCAAACGTTAGGCCGGGTTTTAAGTTGACTGGTCACAGCAGAACTTTCATGCTAACGTTATCACAAAAGTTTTAGAAACTAAACAAATAATTTTGTAGCCAGCTTGGTCTACAGCATAGCACAACTGCATTCAAACAGGACATTGTCATGGTGGTGAGAAACTGTTGGAAATCCCAAGATAATTATTATTTCATCAACTACAGATATACATTCAAAATAGTTTCAAATTATTCATCAAACATGAAATGCTAAAAGATACATTTTAAAATAACTTTGAAAAGAAATATTAACAAACAGCTAATGATGATATATTTCTTGAATAATTGCAGTGTAAAAGAATGAGCAAAAATATGTATTAAAAACCTCACAATTTGAGGTTGCTAAATGAGAAGATCTGCTGGAAATCATTTAAAAACAGCAGCAGCAGGACTCAGATGACTGCCTGTAGAATACAATAATCTCAGTTTCTCAGTAAATGTAATGCATTGTAATAGCTGGAATTACATTTCTAATACACTTGCCTAATTCAACAGATTACAAATGAATCAGAATTGTAGATACAATAAACATGTTTCAACTCCAATTAATTTTAAAATTAAACCATGGACATAGCATTTGTATTTTTAAGGTAGGGATAATAGATAGAGTTTTGTTTGTTTGCAGGGGGTTTGTTTGATTTTTTAAATTTTGGTTGGGGTTTGTTTTGGTTTTGGTGGGGGTTTTTTGTTTTTGGGTTTTTTTGTAGTGCTGAAAAGTGATTCTTAGAGTGTGCAAGTGAGGTTCTGGTAAGAGTGATGACAAATGGTGCTTTGGGCTTCTTCATGTGAAGTTTTTGGCAAAGATGTATTCAGTCTGAGGTGGAAGGGATACCTTGAAGTGAACTGTGTAAAGAGAGTTTTCTAATATGCTTTTTGCAGTCATTTTTTTAAAATCTGGGACCCTCTTTTTTCTCCCACTCTTCAATACACACAACACAGTCTAAACTAATTAATCTGTTTCATCTTGGTGAAGTGGGATTGGGCTGTGCAGTTTTGGGCAGTTTGGTGGCTGCACTTAGTATTCTTCCGGAGTATGTACACAGACACACAGGCTCAGCTACAGCAAAGACAGTTCAGTATGTAGCAGCCAGCCTCATGCAAGTGTGGTCCCTCCATCTACATACAGGGAGGGTTAAAACACATTTTGGGAGGACATGCCTCCATATGAAATTCAGGTTATTCTCTATTGCTTAGACACTGTTGCGTTTCAAACTTGAGAAGTCACAAGCAGCTGTCAGTAAACCTAAAACTTAGGTGATTTTTGCAATTGTTTGTACTGAGGCAAGAGTGAGAGAAGGCTTTTTGTTTTGAGAAATAAGGCCAAATTAGTATCGCTATAAATTGTCCCTTTGATTAGAAACTGAAACTTTGTAAAAATGCTTTTGCCGTTACAGTAGAGACTCCACGTTCAAACTATGTAACATCTGTGTTTGTATAATTTTAAAAATACTCTGCACTGAATTGTGTTACTCATAGAAAAATATTTGGAATAATAAGGAAACTACAGCAATCGGCCAATTTGCTGATGTATGTATAACAATGGAAGTAGATAAAACTGGGTCAGGTTTTATCTGGTGATGCTGGTCTTGAAGCCTTACCGTCTCCTGAGGTACACATTAAGGCACTTCTTCCAGAGTGAGAGGGAGGAAATTTTGAAAGGTGTTTGCTTAAATTCTGTGTAATTAAGCTATTAATATGCAGACATTTAGCTGTTGAAAATTACTTTTCCTTGCCTAAGATAGAGGAAAAGCTACAATTAAAAAAACGTGGCATTAGAAAAAGAGTGAAAATAAAGTAATTAATAAAGAGTATTAGTGCCATCTGAAAAACAGTCTGAGTCCTGGGAAGATTTTCCTGATATCTCTCCTTCTTTTGATTTGTTGTCTGCCAAACATAGACCAGCGTATCTGTTGACTATCCAGCAGGCAGGGCATGAGTCAATCACTTTTGCTGATAATAAACCAGGTCAGGCATGACATTAAAATAGTTAAGTACTGACACAGTTTCTGCAATAAAGCACATAAAAATAATTTATTTTATTATATTGTATTTGTAAAATGAGAGTAATTGTCTAAATTTTTTTCTAGGGGAAGCACTAGTAAATCTAGTTCTAGCAGTACGTTCATATTGAATTTTATATATCAATGTCAATCCTGCTTCCTTTGTACTCTTAAAATTTCCCACTAAATGTTGTGAAGGTTCTCCATAATTCAAAAAAGGGAATTTAGACCAAAATATACTTTTACGAGCCGGTTCAGTTATAGCGCTGTTAGACCAAGAGAACATTTCTTCTTATCAAGAAACACCCTTCAAAACCATGAAAGCCAGAAAGATAGATGTGAGTAAGGGTGATAGAAAACCATAAAGCAACACATTTAAAAAAAAATCTTTCGAGCTGAAAAGTGAAAAGATAGAGGATTAAAGAGAGGGGGCTTTACTACTCCCTTGCTATATTTAGGGTGCAAAAAGTGAGCATACTTGACCTATGTTTATTATTCTAGTGTAAGCTACATCTTTACGAAAAGCCTTTCTGAAATTCTTAGTGCCACTTCCTAACGCTGGCGCGTGTGGTGCGTTCCTCCCCCCGCACCCCCAGCTTCACCGCTCCCCCCGCCAAAAATCTGAAAGCCATTGCTTTCGCCGATTGCAAAAAGAAGCACGGGAACTCTTCCCAGACTTTGGAGGCAGGGAGGGAGGCACAGCGAAGCGCTTGGGCGGGCTGCTGAGCCGCGGCAGCCGCCGGGCCGGGCCGGACCGGGCCGGGGCGCAGGTGGGCGCTGCGGGGCCGGGTCGCGCCGCGGGAGCTCCGCCGGGGAACGCCGGCCAGAAGGTGGGACCGCGGAGTGCCAGAAAGCTTCCCCAGGTCTCCTCTCCCTGAGGGTGGGTAGTTAGAAGTGCTTTGACAAGGCTTGCTGATTTAACCTTTGCCTGCTTTGCCCTGCCAGGGGTGGCCACTAGATGTCAAGCTCATAATACAATTAGTACATCTGTGCAGTTGACCTTGGCAGCGCGGCTTACCACTGTTCTGTTAAGTGTTAACACTGAATTTGAGTGTTAACTAGAGATCCCTCGGAGTTTGCTACATGCTGTACAGCTTATCAAATGCCCATCTAGTTCAGCACAAGTGTTTACAGTCCTTAAAGTAGGAAAAAGGTTTCCTTTTGTAAAGCTGAGCATCTTGAGCTGCTTAATTAACCCTGCAGGTGCTGCTGTATTTTTATTCCAGAGAGTCAAAATCGACTCGTCACTCAGCGTTTCAGGAGACCCCTTCTCCTGGTGCCATTTGATAGCTTTCATTTATTAATTTGTTGATGCTTTAAAGCCATAAATGATAACAGCGAAAGGATTTGTCTAGATAGTTATGGCTTTGCTATCCTTACCAATACTGCAGTGAAAGACCAAAAAATTGGTGAAAGACCAAAACGACTGAGCTGCGCAACTGGCATTGAACTTCTTCAGGTTTGCTCTTTCAAGCACTCCTGGTTGTGAGTAATTTTACTCAAAGTAGCCCAGAACTTGTAAGTTCGGTTTTGAGATGCTTAGGAGATGCAAGATTTGGTCCTCACATCGGCTCCTTGTCTTGCAAGCTTCCAAAACCAAATTTGTCCTCCTTTCTGTGCTTATTCAGAAAGTGATTGGCTTCATTAATTCATGCAGGGTGTTAAGAGTTGTGTAGTTTAAGATGTAGTTAATGATGCACTTTTCAAGGAAAGCGATGCAGAATCTCTGTGGTTCTCCCTCTTTCTTCTAGTTTATTTGTTTTGGTTTGGTTTTTCAATTATTTTTTTTTTTGTATCAGCTGTGTTAGCAGCATTTACCTCGATTTTTTTTTGTGATTCTAAATAAAACTCAATGCGTTCCAAATGAACTTAATTCCTACAGACACCCGCGTTATTTGTACATGAATTCTGCCCAACCTGAAATGATTGTACCTGTACCATAACAGCCAACCGAGTAGCTGTTTATATGACTTTGAAAAACATAGCACAGGTCTTATTTAATATGATATCTCGCACAGATATTACAAACAGTTTGTGGAGCTTGCATCTGTTCCACATCTGCGTCCTCAGAGAAAGGCGCCAGTGTTTGATATAGTGAAGTGCTTCGCTGCACAGATTAGAAACTGCAAATGTTTTAAGCAGAGTACAGTTAGTGCCTGTGCCACAGGTGGCTGTTACTTAACAAATTCTGAGATTCAGGCTACTGAATAGATCAAACCGTGTGTGCCAGGTCAGCACCGGGTTTTGCATAGCAAGAGTGCCCTCCGCTGTTCAAATCCATACTAACAGCTTTTGTGGGCTGAGAAAAAGGACAGAAAATTTTTCTTTTGAGTCTGGAATTTCTTCTACATTGTTAAACACAGTAGGGGTCTCTATTTGTCTCCTCCTGTTTCACAGCTTGGGCTCAGTATGTGATAATTCATCTTTCTTTATGGGATTCAAAGCTATCATAAAGAGTTAAAAAGAATTAATTTGCAAGAAAATAAACGTGTTCTAACAATTTAAGAAAACTTTCTTTAACAGCTCCGTCAATTGTAAGAGATGATAGAGCTAAGGAAAAAGTAGTACTGCTATTCTCCGGGATCAATATGTTGCTGCAAGGCTACTGTTTCCAAATTAATATAATATAAAACAAATTTATTGGGGGTTTTTTAGTATATATTGTTACTTTATTTAATCCACGCTTGGGGAAAATAAGTATTCGGATGGTAGGAGCAGTAAATAATTGTCCTGTATCAGTGCGCTAGGCTCAGAGTTTTGCTTATAATAATGCTTGTTTAAATATACAAAATGCTGTGAGCTGCACTTTGAAATGATTATTGGATTTGCATGTGGGAGCATTTTATACATCTGTCTTCATAGTTAGCAGACATTTTAGCTTTAGCTGGTGCTAACATATGCATTTTTTCTGAAACTTCTTCACAGTTTCTACACTGCTTCTCAGTGGATTTTTATCTTCCTGAAAGAAATTACTACATTTAGAAAATATTAATTAACTCTCAATTATAGAGCTCCGAATGTAGAAAAAATAGTAATTCATACAACACTCTTTCATGCTTTCATTTGTACTATTGTGAACAGTCTAAAAAGAAGCTTCAGAAAATATTTTGTTCCCATGTTTGTTGGATTCCTTTACAAGGCAGTTTTGTTTGAATGCTTCAGGAAGGTATCAGCAATTTAAAATATGTGCAAGCCTAAGGAAATGTTGATTCTCTTACTTGATTTTACCCAAGTGTCCTACGAATCACACATAATTTGAGGATTCCATGACACAGAGTAACAGAAAAACAAAATTCTGAATAATCAGAGATCATTTTATTGTAACAGTCCCTATTTAATATAATTGAAAAGGCTCTTTTCAGGTAATTTACTTGTGTGGAACTAGAACTGATTCAAGATGGGACGAAATGAAGAGATTCTGGAGCAAAAATTGACAACAGTATTTGAGGCTTTTTTCAGACTGGAAGCAGTTAGTCCTAAAAAAAGAGGCATTTAATAAGCAACACATATTTTTAAGAATTAACCTGACTAGCATATGATGCTTAATTTCAGTTTGTTTCACAAAAGTAGATAGCAACATTTTTAAGCTCCCATTCGTTATATTTTCCTTTCACATCATGCAAGAAGCTCTCCTCTCACAGAGGAGAAAGATCTATGCCGGCAATAAAAATTCAGAACTAGTGAAGCCAGGTTTACAAATATCTGTGTATATAATGAGAAAGGACAGTTCTTTCTTGACTGCGCATTTCCCAATGGTGACTAAAGCACCCACAGCACCCTTTGAGCCGTGTCCCTTCCCCGTGGGCATTGAGGAAGCAGGCCAGCCCTATCATCCTTGCTCTTGCCTGAAAAGTGTTTGGTGGGTACACTTAGAGACACAGAGCAAAGCCTCCTGGCATCAACCCCTTGTGCCCCCTCGCTGAGTCACCACAGCACCTGAATGGCTTCAGGTATCACCACCCCAAAGTGCCTTTCTCAAAATGCCTTCGTTTGAATTTCTCTGGGCTAATTTTAGGGCCAGACCTCAGTGGCGCAAAGTGCCAGCCCTACTGGAGCCACTGTGGCTCCGTGGGCTGGTACCTGCTCAGGAGCTCGCCTCGGGTACCATCTGAGAGATGCTGCCTGAGATTTTTCACCTGTTTTCATAGGGGAAGCTTGATGTGCTGTAATTCATCTTGCATCCCGTAGCAGCTTCAGATTAGTCTGTTAGCTGTTAGACTGCTAATGGGAAAAAGAAAATAACTGAGAGGTTATTAGTGGCTGAGACCCTGACTGCTTGACAAAACTCCCATTCAACACCTTTTGTGTAACTAAGAACTGCAAAATTCAACCTATGTCCGTAAGATTAAGTAAGTGCTCATTTAATTCTGCCAAAGTCCTTGAAAATCTTTACTGTATCACATCCTCACAGTAATGACAAAATTATTGTTTCTCTTCAGGAAAATTTAAAGAAAAAAGATTAATTTCTTCACTACCTAATGGATTCAATCACTTTGTAATACATCAGAGAATGAAAACAAGTTATAAAGCATAAATAAATATGGAAAAACTCTTTCTGCAATAGACATATTCCGTGATAAAAAACCCAAAATTAATTTGTAGCTTAATATTTTGACATTTTTAATATTCTGAATTAATGATTACATTTTGGTATAAATTTCTGTCATTCATAAATTGACTGAGTTTTAACAAAGAATCAAAAAAAACCTTTCATGTAGAAGGCTTTTAAGCTTTACTCTCTGTTGAATTCTGTGAGGACTTACACTTCAAAAGCAACAACAAATACAGTGCCTTAGTGCTTTCATATCAGTGACTACTACTGAAAGACATGTTAGAAATTGTATTTGTGAAATACGGAGGCAATGTCCATTTGTCCAGTACAGCTACATATTGCAAAATATTTACCTGTTGTTATTTTTAATATTTTTTTTTTTTTTACCCTTGGAAGCACTTGTTTGCATGGCTAGTTTGTACTCCTTCAATCCTATTGAATTTAGCACTGTTTCAGATGTGAGTAAAGGCTACTCATTTGAGTAGGACTTGTTGGATTGAGACTAGAGGCTGTCATTCTGTGAAGCATCTTAGTAGCCTCAGAGTGCTGTGCAGGAAAGTACCATCACCCGTGGCAAAGCAGCATTTACTTTCATGCCATTTGTGTCACCTGCTTGCCTGCCTGTCCAAGGAAGTGAAGCTTTGAGAGAGATTTGATTTCTTTTTTTTTTTTAAAGCCAGAATAATTTATCCTAAATGGACAGTACTGTGGTGAGATTAGTAGTATGTCTAGCTTGAGGCCGAACTAGGGGGAAAGAAAACCACTACCAACTCTTTGGCGTTATTTGGAATATTTTTCTGAAGGAGCCCTTGACTATTTCAAGGCAGATAGATGAGGAGGTGAATGAACTTAGATCAGTCATTTGAAAAGTATTCTCACTATTTTTAAGGTATGGGAGTGGAGGGAAAGAGAAATGCAAAACAGAGCTGTAGGTCCCCATTTAGTACAGGCAGGAGCCTGGTCCCCCTGAGATAACACAAAACTAGCCATTTATTTCATTGAGAGCAGAGGTGAGCACTGATTATCCAAGAAATAACTACACTGCTGCATTCCTCATG
>VZDJ01007755.1:62527872-62555865 GCA_008694505.1 Cyanoderma ruficeps
CCGCTGGTTAGCATCGCCGCAACTGCTAACGCGCTCGATCCTTTGTCCGCCCTTATGAAGCACCGCAAAGGAAAGCCACCAAATGTGTCAGTGTTTGAACCCAAGTCAAGCTCCGAGGATCCCTTTTTTAAACATAAATGCCGATTTTGTGCCAAGGTCTTTGGGAGTGACAGTGCTTTACAAATTCACCTCCGCTCGCATACAGGCGAAAGACCTTTTAAGTGTAACATATGTGGAAACCGCTTTTCCACAAAGGGCAACCTGAAAGTTCATTTTCAGAGGCATAAAGAGAAATACCCTCATATTCAGATGAACCCTTATCCTGTTCCAGAATACCTCGATAATGTGCCCACCTGCTCTGGAATCCCGTATGGGATGTCACTGCCCCCTGAAAAGCCGGTCACAACGTGGTTAGACAGTAAGCCTGTTTTACCTACAGTCCCGACTTCCATCGGGCTCCAGCTGCCCCCCACTATAGCAGGTGTGAACAGTTATGGAGACTCCCCAAGTATCACTCCTATGAGCAGGTCACCCCAGAGGCCTTCTCCTGCCTCCAGTGAATGCACTTCTCTATCCCCGAGCCTCAACGCTTCTGAGTCGGGCGTTCCAGCATCTTCTGAATCCCCACAGCCTGTTCAGAGTGGCTCATCTCTGACCAAGGCAGAACCTGTCACTCTGCCTTCCACGAGCACACGGCTCGGGGACCTTTCTGCAGGTGGGCAAGTTTCTGCAGCTTCCACATCTTCAATTCCTACGGTGGTTACAGACAGCAGTGCCGCAACAAGCCTCCCAAACCCTGTGCTTCCAGCAGTGTCTGACCAGTTTAAGGCAAAGTTTCCATTTGGTGGTCTGCTAGACTCTATGCAAACATCAGAAACCTCAAAACTACAACAGCTAGTGGAGAACATTGATAAGAAGATGACAGATCCAAATCAATGCGTCATTTGTCACCGCGTGCTTAGTTGTCAGAGTGCTCTCAAGATGCATTACAGAACACATACAGGAGAAAGACCATTTAAATGCAAAATTTGTGGACGTGCCTTTACTACAAAAGGCAATCTAAAAACACATTTTGGAGTTCATCGAGCAAAGCCACCACTTAGAGTACAGCACTCGTGTCCCATTTGTCAGAAGAAATTTACAAATGCGGTTGTTCTTCAGCAGCACATTCGTATGCATATGGGTGGGCAAATTCCAAACACGCCGCTACCAGAGGGCTTCCAGGATGCCATGGACTCAGAGCTTTCCTATGATGAGAAGAATGTTGACACACTGAGCAACTTCGATGATGACATTGATGAAAATTCTATGGAAGAGGACCCAGAACTAAAGGACACAGCAAGTGATTCATCCAAACCCCTTATCTCTTACTCTGGGTCATGTCCTTCTTCACCACCTTCCGTGATCTCCAGTATTGCTGCTTTGGAGAATCAAATGAAAATGATTGATTCTGTCATGAACTGTCAGCAGCTGACCAGTTTAAAATCCATAGAAAATGGATCAGGAGAAAGTGACCATTTGAGCAATGACTCCTCATCAGCCGTTGGTGATCTTGAAAGCCAGAGTGCAGGCAGCCCTGCAATGTCAGAGTCATCTTCCTCCATGCAAGCTTTGTCTCCTGTGAATAGCAATAGCGAAAGTTTCAGATCAAAGTCCCCCGGTCTCAGTAACCAGGAAGAGCCACAAGAAATACAGTTAAAGACAGAAAAACCAGACAGTCCGCCACCCACAACTGAAAATGGAGGCGCATTAGATCTGACATCCACCAACCCAGGAAGACCGGTCATCAAAGAGGAGGCTCCTTTTAGTCTGCTGTTCCTGAACAGAGAACGTGGTAAGTTTAAAAGTACTGTTTGTAATATCTGTGGCAAGCCTTTTGCTTGTAAGAGTGCATTGGAAATTCACTACCGCAGCCATACTAAAGAACGTCCATTTGTTTGTACAGTCTGCAGTCGTGGGTGTTCCACTATGGGTAATTTAAAACAGCACTTACTGACGCACAAATTAAAAGAGCTGCCTTCTCAGTTATTTGAACCCAACTTTACTCTAGGTCCCAGCCAAAGTACTCCTAGCCTGGTCACCAGTACAGCACCTACCATGATCAAAATGGAAGTGAATGGTCACAGCAAGCCGATCTCTTTGGGTGAGGTTCCCTCGCTTCCAGCTGGAATCCAGGTTCCTGCTGCACCACAGACAGTGATGAGTCCGGGGATCACCCCTATGCTGGCGCCCCCCCCTCGCCGGACTCCCAAGCAGCACAACTGTCAGTCATGCGGGAAGACCTTCTCCTCAGCAAGTGCACTGCAGATACACGAGCGCACCCATACCGGTGAAAAACCGTTTGGTTGCACAATCTGTGGTAGAGCTTTTACCACAAAGGGGAATCTTAAGGTAAGAGGCCACATAAAACTGTAAAGGCTTGGGGAGGGGGGGGGTCAAAGAGCATTGCTCTTGAACTCAGCAAGTTTTAGTGCTAAGTGTTTGTCCCAAAGACAGGTGAGAAGGGAGCTTCACGGAAATGCTTGCTGTACGGTGGTGGTCATCATGCTTCCACTGTGTGGAAGCTAAGGACTGGAAAGTGGCTGTGCAATGATGCAAACTTTAAAACTGGTTCCAGGTGTACATCTAGGCATGTTGTAGTTCTGACAGATGTGATGGCACACCCAGTCAGCTGATGGACATGTTCGAGGGTTCTTATGGACCATCAATGCAAAATAACCGTGCTATAAACCAGAAACGCAGAACTTGCTCAGCTCCTTGGGTGCCTCCCCAGTTTCTATTTTCTATTCCACTTTGCTGCCATTGCAGAGTAGAAAGCTGTTTCTCACAGATTTACAATGGGTTACTGCAGGACTGATGGCTCCTATTCCTGCCGTTTGGTTAACCATTGGGACGCAGCCTGGGAAAGACATTTTAAATCTCCTTAATAAAAATACTAAATTTAGCAATTAATCAGTGCTTCTGACATGAGATAAAACATAAAAACAGACAGGATGAAAAAAGGAAAAGAGAAAAACCACCCATCTCCTAGTATGAGTAATGCCCTCGGTAATCTTCGGCCATGTGAGGACTTCCAGCTTGCATGTGAAATTGTCTAACCCAAGAGAGTATGTACCCTTTAGTCTTGCAGCGCTGTTCATTTTCACTGAGAAGAAGCAAATGCACATTGAAAAACTACTATGGAACTGGGTTTTCTTTGTGTGGGCTGACTGGACCTTAGAACTGTGTCTTTACTGGAATTGTTTTTTTTCAATGCAAATGAAAAGGCATTTTTTTAAAAAAAAGCGGGCGCTACTGTAAGTAACAGCATTTCAGGCTTGATACCTCACCAGAATGTGCTAACTTGGGGGTGCTTCTTGTTCCTGTTCACTCTGCAGGTTCACATGGGGACTCACATGTGGAATAACGCCCCTGCACGCCGTGGCCGACGCCTCTCCGTGGAAAACCCCATGGCTTTGCTCGGTGGCGATGCTCTCAAGTTCTCCGAGATGTTCCAGAAGGATTTGGCAGCTCGGGCCATGAATGTTGACCCCAATTTTTGGAACCAATATGCTGCAGCTATCACTAACGGACTTGCTATGAAGAACAATGAGATTTCTGTCATACAGAACGGAGGCATTCCTCAGCTCCCAGTAAGTCTAGGCGGAGGCGCAATCCCGCCTCTAAGTAACCTTACCGGTGGCATGGACAAAGCTCGCACGGGCAGCAGCCCTCCCATTGTCAGTCTGGACAAAGCAAGTTCTGAAACGGGAGCCAGTCGTCCATTCACCAGATTTATTGAGGATAATAAAGAGATTGGCATAAATTAAAAGCATTCATTCCGAATAACTGTTGGACCTCTACTCGACACAACACTTGTCCTGTCCCATGTACAGCTTTTGAAGCTAAGCATTAGTTTCCTGACATAAATGCATAGGTTCCCTTTAAAGTTTTATCCATAGCAGAAATACATAACTTTGTGGCCGCTGAAAAGTTGTCTTGCAAGATCTGCATGGTACTTCTTTCAACAGTGAGTTTGACTCTTGCTGAGAACTTTGAAACCTTTTAATTTAACAGAAAACAAACAAACAAACAAACCAGTCATGGAATAACTTCATTAGAAACAGAAAGAGGCTAGTCTACATTCACTTTGCTTCTTACAAAACTTACTATCACCTGAGAATGGGGGGCTTCATTACGGCATTCTGTCACACTTATTTGCTGGTTTTGTTCAAATTAGTTAGCAATTTGGACTATGTTTTTAGGAATCTTAATCTTAAATAAGTGATTTAGTACCCCAATGCTGTGTATTATTACAGTATCCTTGTCTGTAGTATTTATAATGTTAAGATTATGCGGGTAACAGACAGTATACTAGCCCCAAACTTAAATGAAGCTTTTGTACTGCAAAATACATCTGGCTATGTGATTTTTCTTTTTTCTTTTTCCTTCTTTTTTTTTTTTTAAAGCAAGTTTTGTTTTACTATGAATAAGTGGTTTCTTTCAATGCAGGCAAAATTGTGAAGTTTTATTGGGAAAGATAGCATGCTTTTCATGTGCAAGTACCTGTCAGTAACAAACCTTTTTTTATTTAAATATTTGTAGCTGCTATGTGGACAGTTGTTCTATTAAATGAAAAAAAATGTAGTGTGGATTTTAGCTCAATGATTGGAAAACAAGTTACAGACAAACCTTAGGACCATAAATTATTCACAACATTATAAACAGTTGTGAGTAAATGCTCCATGTTATCAAAGCTGTACAATAAAAAGGTAATGTTTGTATAATGTGGTTGCAAACTCTTAATTTATACTATTGCACTTTTAGTACTTTGTATTAGGGAGGTTTGTCTATAATTTGAAACTGAACAAAGATGTAAACTATTTTATAAATAGTACTTTGACTTAAGGAGTAAGGAGGAGGACCCTGTTGCAGTTTCTTGTTTTGTTTTAAGCTCAAACAATGAGAGATCTCTATCAACTAAGCAGAAAATTGCAGAGAACTGTCAGATCCTTAGGAAATATGAGGACTGGTGTTTCCTAAATGGAAGTGGTTCATTTAACTTTTCTACAACGCCCACATAAAAGTGTGACCACCCCTGACAGAATTCTGATACATTTATCTTAGGAGTGTGATATTAATACAAGTCTAGGATAGAGGAAGAAGAACATTATGTAAGTTTAATTTTCCTGTAATCTATTCTGTCTCTTTCACACATAACCATGAGAAAGATGCTGACTGCCTAATAATAGTGGGAACAAAAAAAGAACTTTTGGGCAGCGTGAGCAGTAGTAACACACAAATGCTCTGTATTTATTTCCAACTGTCTGATTATCTTTTCAGATTGCTCCCAAGCACAATGTACTCTGATTAATCAAATAGAATTTTACGTTGATTGCATTGTTGGAATTACACTGAGTAAAAAAAAAAGGAATGGTTCCACTCATAAGTTAAGCGAGGGATGCTGAGGAGACTGGGGCTTAATCAAAACTTGAACAGTAAATGTTTTGTGTACTACCTCATTTTTGTGCATTACAAGCATGGTGGAGTTGACACTCTGAACTTCCGTCCAGCAGAATTGCTTGAGGGACATTATGGGTAGCTGGGTAACAGCGCAAGGAGTTTTATGCCCCTGAAGAACAAATCAGACAGTGAGGTCTTCTCAGTTGAGACTGAAAAATAGGACAATCTTTCTTCTAAAACAGAAACCATTACTGTAAGAGGATGGACTATTTCTGCCATCATGTAATGGAGTGAAAAGAGGTTCAAAGACTTATTAGCTGTTTGTTTCTATTGGAAATGAACAATGAACTCTATGGCTCCATTTTCTACAATGATGAGATAGAGATATATAGATATAAATATGTCTATATCTGAGCAAAATTATATATCTGTAACACCTCTACAATATAACATAATTTTTTTGCCACAGTGTGTGGGTGGTTAGGGGTGTTTCCAAGCATTAAAGAAAAAGAAAACTGAGGTGGCTTAATGTTGCTGTATTTCAGCAATTGAATGTTTTTATTTATCTGTGTAATTTTTGGTGTGACTTTTTTTTGTTAGTATTTGGTACCATGTAGTGTTATCTCTATTCCCTAAAGAATGTGTATAACTTAAAAAAAAAAAAAAGAAAAAAAAAGAAAAATAGAGAAGAAAAAATGAAAAAGGAAAAAGAGAAAAAATATGTAAAGTGTTGTAAATAAGATGGTTGACGATGGTACAGTAAGACTGACCCCATTTTGTATTCAGGGTTAGGCCATTCCTCTCTGCATGGTGAAGAGAGACACTATTTTTATACTGTGATACCATGTAGGGCTAGGAGCCTCCCTGAAACAGCTGGGAATTGTTACCTAGATCCAATATTTTTTATTATTAAATCTTGTTGGCTTGACACATCTACTGATTGAAATGGATGTCTTAGTCTAGGTTACTATTTTTGTCATATGGAATTGAATAAAATGCAGGATGTAATATTATTTCTGAATTGCGTTCCTTGATTACTCTAATAACAGAACAAGATATGAGACTAAGGTCACTTGTGGTAGATTGGTGTCAATGACTTCTAATCGTTGCATCTGAAAATCAGAGGAAGGTCGACACCGTATATTCAAAAGTTTTTCTAATTTATATTAACAGTGCAAAAGGATAGAATTATTAAAATCTCTCTTCCAATGAAAATAAATTTTAAGAGCATTTATCCCAAGGTAGTAGAACAAAAAAAGGCACAAAAATTTTTTTTTTTTGTAGGGGGGAAAACAGGCTTTGGAATGACTACTGTTTCAAATTGACTGCTTTCTGAACATTTATCCTGTACTGGCTAATGAAAAAGCCTCCTTTTCAGGTTGTTTAAACATCTGCCTAATATTCACAATACACTGCATGATAAAATTTGTGAACAAATTTATCAGGAGCAGTTCAAATTCTAAAACACATAAAGGAAAAAAATTGACAACTCGCATCCGTTCATTCCAAATGACATAACTATATGTTTAAACCCATGATTTTGTTTTGTGTTTTTTTCCAATAACCTCAATTATCAAAGCATGTCTAACTTTAACCAAATTATTTTTTCACATTGATTTAAATGAAAATATTTACATTCTTAAGGTTAGGCATGTGGTTAAGTATCTCCTGCAAAAAAGCTGTATGTTTGAGTAAACTCCAAGCTGTTATATTCCAATGGTGAATGCCTGCTGCATTTAAAACAGACAAAAGATAAATAAAAGAGAAAAATCTGTATTAATGATTTTTCAGTGGCCTTGTTATGCAGATACTGTGTTTTATAAGACAAACCCAAAGAAGGTATGAGTTTCCTCAGGTGACTCAACAATGATAGATTTGTGCTTTTCTTCCTCCATGCACATCCCTGAGTCTTGCTGAGTGAAAACATGATATGCAAAAGAGAAGAAAAGCAAAGGAGAGCTGATAGCTATGGTTCTGTTCAAAACACAAGAGGAAAATTACCTGCTTTCCCCTCCTCCCCCCCAAACAGGATGAAAGCAGAATGGTATCTATTTTTAAATATGTATGGGTTATTTTTTTTATCATATGAAGACATTAAATAATAAAATATGCTACACAGATTAAAATGGTCAAAGTCTGTTGAATTACAGATGTTTAAGAATATAGCCATGTAGGAACTCTATATATGATCAGAAAAATTGCTCATTATGATTTTTTCAGGGGAGTGTTCCAGCAAGGCTTTCAAACTTTCCACTTCCATTTTTCCCATGAGTTATTAGAAAGAGAGCATTTATTAAATGATTGAAATAATTTAATTAATTGTTCAAAATAATTTTTACCTGATTTTTTTTTCATTTTGTATATATTAGCCCTCGATATGCTATCTGTTCCTTTACCTGTTTTGTTCTTTCTCTTTCAGCAAATACTTGGTTTTTCTAAAGCTGCATTTGTGTTGTATTTGTGTTGCCTTTAATTTACTTCTCTGCATGTACTCTGTCGTTTGGAAGATACTGTGGTTTATTTTTTTCCTTTTTCTCTAATTCTGCAGAGGTCAAAAGAGCTGCCTGTTTTTTACGTCTATGTGTAACACTAGCATAATGGGTGATGAAGTCTTCAGTGATGTGATCAGGTATGTGCATAGCTCACAGGATTTGCTGACAAACATGCCGTTCACGCTCCTTCCTTCAGATGAAGGCATGAAGCTCGTTAGTGTTGCTGGTAGAGGGCAGCTGCAGATGGGCTGGAGGATGGAAATCCTGATCCTAACTTCACTTTGCCTGCTTTTACACCACTGAAGCTCTAAGGCCTTTTAGTGGAGATACTCCAGGTTTATTCTGGTGCAAGAGGGACTGCTTCCAGGTTCAGATGTCTTGCTTTTCTTTATGCATTTTCAAAACAATGGCTAGCTATACAGTATTTTAAAGTATGTCTAAGCAAAAGCATTCCGGACTTTATTTTTAAAAAGAGGGAAAAGAGAATACATATATTTTAATACATTCCACAGGATTATCCCAATTTTAAAGGAAATCCTGAAAGCTGAATCTAAAAAAATATATGGCTGGGCCCCATAATATATAATTTGATGTCATCACACGACTATTCAGAGTATTCACATAAATGAGTAGAAGAACCTGTAATTTTTATGCATAAAAGTAAAAGAATAGGAGACTTTTGCTACAGCTCTGCTACACAAGGTATGCACTCACAGGGAAATGCCTTCCCTTTGCAGATATGAAAGGTATCAGCAGATTTATGAAAAGAAAAAAATACATGTTTGTGCATGCCACAGAATCAATGCATAGTACTTTATGTTTTCAAAGGGAGAATGTCTCAACCAATTGACAAAGTGACAAATATGAAAGCCAACAGCTTTGGGCTGTGCCACTGATGTTTTTAAGGATATGGGCAAGTTCTTTATTAGACTAATATTTTGTTTAAGAACAATATTCTTCTGGGGCCTCTGGGAATCAGGAAATCAGGCCTCTGGGAACCCCCTTGCAGCATCAGCTAGCACCTTGTAGTGTTGGGATGAGTTTCCCCATCAGTAAGATGGGGTAACATTTTCGTACCTACCTCACAGGGGTGTTGTGAGGAACAGTTTTATGTTTGTACAGTGTTTCAAAGATGGAAAATCCTTGGTATTATCACTGATTTTAGAGACTTTACAGTACATGTACTATTATTTATTATTTGTACTCCAGTAGTACCTATGAGCTCCAGTCAGGACTGAGAGGCCTTATCCTAAATGTTGTACACTCACCTAGTTGGAACTGGTACAAAATTTTACTCAGTAACATTTTTCAATGGAGATATTTCATTATCAAATGCCTATTTGATTATTATAGGGTTTAATTCAATTATTTAGGTGTTCAAATTGATTATCAGTTTTAGGCTATGGTAGAGAATTATCTGGTATCACATTCTGTTTTGACCTTGTATTGATTTTCAGAAAAAGTGCACCAATTTTCTATGGATACTCTACAGTCAAATCTTGCCATCAGTGGAATTCTACTGTACTTTTTGCTATTAAAGCTAAACATTAAAATACATCTGTGTGTATACATTATTATACACCAATATATAATATATATACCTATAAACATGTATGTTTTAAATTTCTTTAGCTGCTTAGATTAATTTCAAACTGTGTGTGGCATATTTTGCTTAAGCACTGCCCATTTCAGACACATCTTAAACATCATTAAATGGTGTTTGCTCTCAGTAAAGATATAAAAACTGGAAAACATGATAACAGAAGACATATTGTTGCTATCATATTTATGAAGACTTGTAAGGAAAGTGTCTAAGTTTTAAATGTATTTAAAAACCTTCAGTAAGTCATAGAAGTCTTTACTTAGATTATGTTGAAATAAACTACTATATCAGAATGAGATCACTGTATATATAAGTATGTTAAAATGAATAAATAATTCCAAAGGTAATGCTTGCTATCATTTGGATGTTGAACAGAAAGTAATTTGTTTCCCAGATTGGCAAACTATAGTTAATATTTTTTTACAGGTATCTGATTTACAATGCTGTGTTAAGCAGCCTCTTTAGCATCTGGTCATGTGCTAAATATATTGGCTCAATTAATTCTATTGATAGTCTTGGTTTTTTATTTGATTATAAGGAAAGTTTTTGGTTTAGTTTTGATTGAATCGTCATCAGTGATGTTACTGATTTCACTCAGGCACATCATGGAGTAAAAGTATGAGCAGCAGTGGGTGAATCTAGTCTAAAGAATGTCTCTCCTCTCCTTTTGGGTATTACTAACATGTCTTCATCAGCCCATTCCATGCTGGTTACCAGCCAACACATCGTAGGTTGCTGTCTTCCTTGTGTGTTGATTAGCACTTGTGGCTCAGCCAACTTTGTTGAACACTTGGAACTTGTTCTGCTACAATGCACACTTCATATGGGACCTACAGATACACTACATAAGTATCATATTTAAGACAAGCTGCTGGTGGAGTAAGTGAACACCTCTGCTGGAAGTTATATGTCATTACCCGTTGTGTGAGGTGAATAAAATGGGCACATTAAAGGATATGGTCATCAGGAGGTTTCTGTCACTTTATACTCTCAATAATGTGCTTGCTACAGGAGGACTGGTTTGGGGTTTGCTTTTTTAAACCATTGTTGTAAGAGCAGTTATGAACAGATACCTTAAAAAGGAGAATATACATTTTCAGGTAGGAGTTTTGCAGGCAGAACTTGGTTAGGACCTGCCTTTTTTCTGCCCATTTTCTATTAAATGACTCTTCCCAACATAGTCTTCTAGATAACATCACAGTTAAAATTTAGTCCTTCATCTATGTTTCAGTCTGCCATTATCCCATTCCAAACAGGCTTACTAAAATCAAAGATCTTTACACTAAGATATTAGCCAATGCATCTAATGGGTAGCAGAATCCATTTCCCTCTGCACTTTGGAAATTTTCTTGAAAGAAAATTCAGTTAAATCTTCAGTTTCTTATGTATCTTGTGTCATTCAATGTGGTATCTATTCCAGTATTTGGCAACAGTCTGGGCCAGTCTGCAGTACTTTCCCTTACACTGGGTAGCCCACTTCACAATTTGCCCTAGGTGATGTAATGACATGTGCCAACCAGTATTACTCATTAAATGGAATTTTTTTTAAACGTGTTACCATGCAACTTATTACAATAGCTGCAATTCCAGCCTCACAGAAGGTAGATTAAATGAGACTGGTAGTCTCTGAAGCCTACGTATTTCCTCTTCTCCAAGCCCTACTATCTTCATGAAGTAGTTTGCCAGTGTTTCCTCTGTGATAGTGTGTCTTCTGATTCTTTTCAGCAAATAGTACTGCTATGTTCATTTCTTTGGTTTCATTGTCTTTCTGTACGTGGCCATGTTCTTTACATGTTTTCTTTTAAGGTAGTGTTAGATTTTCCCAGTACACACATCTGTCCTTGTATTATGTTGAGATTAATTTCTTTTTTGATTTTGGGGCCAGGCCGTATTTTCCCTACTCATATCTCTACCTAATTCCAATTAATTTCTTTTGCTGTGTCTATAAATAGAAGATATTACACAATGAAGCAAAATTCAGCACCCTGAAACTCTGAAGAATTTTAAAATTTGCAGCTGGGATTACTGCACACTCGCATGTTGACACTTGAGTTTATTAACTTCAGCTCTTGGCCCTGTTATACATACCACTAGTTCCACTCTTAGTTACTTTGTGTCTGGAAACTCTTTCAGGCTGATCTTGGTTTTCCATACTTTTAAAAAATAGCAATATATTACTTTTCCCAAAAGCCTGTATCAAAACCCTATTCATTTAGGGCCTAATGTTTTCTATGCAACAAGCAAATTGTAACAAGGTATATCATATTTTGCTATTATTTTGATGGAACAACCCTAGTTGTTGAGATGGAAGTAAAGACAGTGCTGAGATGGAAATAAAGCTCAGATGAGTATAATATGTAGTCCTTTCTTCACAAGTATCTTTATAAGTAGCTTTACCTCTATATCCCTACTGCTAAATTGGAGAAAAATTAAGAGATCACAGACTGCATGATAAGCAACCAACATAGAGATCAAAGCAATAGTAGTGTTAAGCACAAACATGGGCACAGTACCAGAATTAAACACAATAGAAGATATAACAATTTAATATACTAGATTTTAAAAATATACATCATAAGGAAATAGAACCATACCTCCGTGCAACGAACAATCATGAGCTTTATTTTATTGCAAGGATTGACTTACCTGAAGTCAAGAGCATATGAGGGAAGCCAAGCAGTGTGCCTCTGGGTTCAGCTTCTTCTTAGACTCAGGAAACACTTATGCAAGTTCAGTCATTAAGGCTGGGGAGTTCCTGAAACCAGAAATATCATCTGATCAATGTTAATGTGTATGAATGTTGCAAGTAGATTTTCAGCTTACCCCTACTCCACAGTCTTAGAAAAAAATGGATTTTTTTATTACTTCTAAAGCTTACCATAGGGTTCCAAAAGAGGAATGAAAATGACCCTTAGCACATTCTGATAAGTGCATCTGTAAAAGGACTCATCTTTTTTACTGGGCAAAGATATTCTAATTTCTACAGGATCACTCCTCATTTATGTTGGTATGGGCAAAATCAAAAGGTTGTAGTGACTTTTTCATCAGAGCAAGACACCTGTGTCTTCTTAAAGCATAAAATTTTCAGACCACTTTTTGTGGTATAAATCACAGTACATACTGGTAGAAGCGTGGAATAATCATAGAATATCTATACTTCAGTATGTCTCAGACCCATTCCCATTCTAGAGGCCACCTGTCCCAGCAGAACCTGCATCCATATAATTACAAACTCTTTCACTCTCTTGGAAGAAGACAGTCACATCCAAAGGGAACATTAAGATTGCCCCTTGCCCCCCAGATCCCACCTGGATATTGAATAGGAGTGTGCCTCAGCCTGTGAGCTTACCATGTGTCAAAGCTTCCCATGAATATGTTGCAGTCTAATAGGGCATCTCTTGCTGCCTGCCCTGGTCCTGGTCATCTCAAGGAGAACATTAAAGCCTATGAGGACAAACATTTCTTTCCCGAGGAGCAAAATGCGCTTTTAGGTGGAGTCATTTTTGATCCTGCATTTACGTAGCTGTGCTTTTGAAGTAACTGGAATGGGTTCTATCAGACCACTCCGTTCAGCATCTTTCTCTCTTGCCATTAGGAATTTGACTCATGGTATGTGATTTCATAGGTCACATGCTCCTGGGAAGCTGGGCTTCTTGCACCAGCTCTTATGTGCAAAAAGTGAATCGCTCCTGGTAGGTTTTTTGAGGGGTACTCCACATTCAGTGAAGCTGGCAGCACATCTTTTAGCACCTGTTTATTCATTATTTTATCTAGGTATGTTATCTAGCCCACTCTCATTCTAGCATAAGAATGTTATTCATGGTTATTCAGGAATAATATTTCCTGAATACTTGTGTAGACAGACTAGTCCCTTAAGTAATGAGTTCAATTAGGCTAAGATACACTATGCAGCAATTCAATAACAAAAGTCCTGGGAGGTAGAGGGAGAAGAGGCTTGCCAATTGCTTACACACAGTATGCTGGATGACAACTAAAGACTCCGTGCTGTGGCATATTTGGCACATGCTGGCCTTCAGTTATGCCTAGCAACTCCCAAGGTTTGAGCAGTTCCTTACTAAGGTTTTAATCAAGGAAAAAAAAGTAGCATGGTGTGCAAATTAGTAAGACAACAGGCTCCATTTGAAATCTCTTCGGGGATGCTCATTCTTACAGAATACCAGCATCCAAGAAAATCAATTTATCTTCCATTTTTGCCTAAAAAAATGTCAATAGACAGTTTAATTTAGCAATTCACTACCCTGAGCACAGGGTATTTGATTCAGAACTGTAACTTAAAAAAAACACTCTCAAAACTTGAAATGCATACATTTTGACAGATTTGAATTAGGAATTACAAGGGATTCAGCATTTGGTCTGCATTTCTCATTTCCATTGTTAAAACATTTAAATATTTATTTTAAGAAGATCAGCGGCATTTTAAAAGGGCTGAACATGCCACCGCGTTCTTGAAATAACATACCTCCACTACATATTCTTACAGAGAATAATCCAGAGATTATAGAGAATGTATTATATAGGATATATAATTCTATGTAATATAACATTATAGAGAATAATACGCTGCAAAAATGCCTAGAAATCTTCTTTGGCTCTGCTTGTAGTCTAGTGAGATTACACTTCTCAGTTTCAAGTTCCTTTTGAGGACCCTGCCCTGTAAATGTTGTTCATTTTCAGAGAAAATTCCTGCAAGATTTAAAACCTACTTCAAGTCATTATAATGACTATTCAAATGAAAACAAAACCCACAACCTAGCAACACTACATGAAAATAATATGGAATTGAAGGATTCTTATGCCAATACCTTTGAGTCATCTGCTTTTCAAGCCCCTGGTTTTGTGGTAGCAATGGGATTCTGCCTGCCAGAAGCATTAAGCATTCTTCTGCAGTTTCTGAGGGGGGTCTGCCAGTCAAACCTCTTGACTGCTGCTGGGGTTAAATCTTCAGAGGCCTGAGATATTGATAGAGATTTCTTAGAATTGATTTTTATGGAAAATGTTAAAATGTAAAGTTTCACTCAAATGCTTCAAATGAATTATCTTATTACAGATGTCTTGAGCCACAGAAGCAAAGAAAAATATGGGTAATTAAATAAGAGCCAAAAGCAGATTTCAGCTGCTGAAATCATGCCATAGCTTTAGAATTTGTGCTGATATGCCATTCATGGTCTGCAAAGGTTAGAACTTGCCCGCTGGGTTAGGATCCTTGAGCCATACCATACCTGATTGCTGATTGACCCAGTAAAAGCAAGACCCTAACGGAGTATTGGAAAACAGAAAAGAGCTCATGTTTCTCTACTGCAAGACAGAGATTTGACTGTTTTCCTGAGCACTTAAATTTGATGTACTATAGTTTTCATGATTAGAGCATTACACTAGAGCTGAAACATTGCCAGGGATTTCAATATGGATTTTTTGTGCTTTGTTTTTAACTCATCTATATGCCAGTTCATTAAATTGAGGTAAGGTTTTCTCAGCTTGTATTTGACTTCTGCTATCATTATTCTTATAATTGGCTTCTGTCCATGCTATTTTGTACACTGGCAAGTTGTACCATTCTGTTCACAGGATGTATTACTCAATAACTAGTTGTAATGTAACTGAAAGCATTCAGAGAAATCAGAAATACCCATTGCATTCCTGGTTTTATTTGTTAAGATGTCAGATACTGTACTCATTTAAATCCTTACCTTTGTCTGAAAAGGGTAGATTTGTCTCCATTTTTTTCTTTCCATGTACACCTATAAATAGAGCATAGCCACTAAAATGACCATGTACTTGGTAGCTGATTCTCTGTTCTAAAACTAAACTTACATTACCTTGTGCCTGAATCTGAAGTTTGTATTTCTCCCAGAGTGGTATAACTACATTATATAGTCATCCATGAGTTATTTTGTGTTTTATATGTAGGAAGTGGAATGGCAGGCTTTTTCTTCTCAGAACAATTCAGAGATTTTAGTTACCTATTAAAACATTTCTACTAAAATGACCAGAAAAGGTTGTTTTAAGTTGCAGCAAAAGCTGGAGGCAAAAACTGGCATAAAGTCATTCAGGCAGCCTTACTACAGCACAGAAGTAACTGAGCCAAAAGACGAGAAATTTGCTCAGGGGAAGGAAGGAAGGCGGGAAGGCAGGAAGGTGAGAAGGCAGGAGGGAAGGCGGAAAGGAAGGCGGGAAGGCAGGAAGGCAGGAAGGCAGGAAGGNGGAGAGTGACAGCTAACTAAACTGTAGTGCATTTAGGAAAAAATCTCTTTGTATATAATGTCTTCAAAGAATACAAGACAAAAGTAAT
The DNA here is from genome assembly GCA_008694505.1 of Cyanoderma ruficeps. Classification (NCBI taxonomy): domain Eukaryota; kingdom Metazoa; phylum Chordata; class Aves; order Passeriformes; family Timaliidae; genus Cyanoderma; species Cyanoderma ruficeps. The sequence goes on from VZDJ01007755.1 coordinate 62,543,720, forward strand.
ACACCATGTGTGTATATATATATTGTGCAGGCTGCAGGCTTTTAATTACCTGATTCTGCTTATATGCCTTCAGACAAACCTTACTGACAATTTATTCCTTGTCTTCAGTATTTCACACTCTGAAAATCACTCATTTTTAATTATCAGCCCTGGTTTTGCCTCAATGTCAAACTTTAAAGCTCTAATTGCTCCACTGACTGCTATAAATGTTTTCCTACTGCAAGTTACAGTATGACAGTAACAAATTCCATTACCCCATTCTGAATATATAAAATACATCTCAGGCTAACAAAGCTCTCACCTAGGATCATCACCAGCACTTCAGGACTCATTGCCTGTGTTCTGATACCACAAAATAGGCCTTTCAGCCCTACTGGAGGCTCAGTCATTGCTGCAACTGTGTATTTGATGGATGTGTTGTAATTTGGCTTTATTTTCTTTGGAAGACGCTGGGTGGACTTACTGAAGAAAATTCTTGAAACATTGCTGAACAGATTCAGGGGGAGGCAGAGGATGGGCAGACCACTGGAGTCCAGCAGAGCCATTGCAGATCTGCTCAGTTTGTATCTTTCAGAGACCAAAAGGCTGAAAGAAAGGCTTGGAAGCAGACAGCCATGCCTGAGGGGTGACTGAAAAAATATCTTAGGGGTGTGGGAAACTCAGCAGACCTTTCCGCTTCTCAGTTAGTGAACTGGCTGGGAAGATGGTCACACCTAACAGGCTGTTGCAGGCAGAGAATTTAATGTAACACAGTTGACTTTGTTCTCTCTAGCTCCTCTAAGGATATTTTTCTACTTAAAAGCTTGTTGTTCAAATAAAAGCTTTTATTCAAATAAAAATAAGCTTTCCTGAGCTGGGGTGGGGGAGAGACTTTGGAGGAGGCAGGTCACCCCAAAACTGTATTTGAAATAGAGTCTCATGACATTCTTCATAAGTTCAACATGGCAGCTTTCTTAGGCCACCACCAGCTCTAATAAATGCTCTCTTCCCTCATTCATTCAACCAGGGCACAAACACAGCCAGAACCTGTTTCTGAACTGTTTTGAGCTTCTGCAGTTCCAAGTGTCTGACCATGCAGGGTAAGATGATGAGGAGGGCTTGCATCTGTCCTAGAGAATAGAGTGGTAAAGGAGATCTGAGGTAGTGAAGCAAATGGTAAGGAATATTTATCCCCGTTAGCTGGCATGGCCCATGCTTGGGCAGAAGGTGAAAGCATTTCTTCCAACACACAGCTATTGCAGTTAACTGCCTCCAGTCTGATTTCTGACTTTCTGAAATTGTTTGAAAATCATCAGGAAATATCCCTGATGGAGAGCAAGGCTTTCCCCTCTTATAGATCTTCTTCCCATGCAGAATGGATTGTAACTGAGCCCACGGTTGCATTTGCTTTTATATGGTGCCAACTGCAATTTAAAGTAGTGATCACATACTGAGATCACTTCTCATAGCTGACAAGAGGGGAGCAGGATGTTGGGGGAAGCTCATACCTATCACCTCTAAGTCTCCCTGGATTCAGATTAGTTTGCTTTAGAGGCATAATTCACATTGCTGTTACTCCCTGATGGATGAAGTAGCGGGAATTTAAAAAAGGTTGAAATTGGATGAAATGAAAATATTCATTCTGGACAGAAGGAACGGATTTACTTATGGGCTTTGGTCAACCCTGTTCTTGCACATGTGCAATCATATTTTGTACCTGTATTCAAATCACAATGAGAGATTTTAAAAATGTATTTAAGAACCACCCCATTTCTGAAACACCTGTATTCTCTACAATGACGAATTGTGATTTCCTATGCCACTAATATCTGAACTCAGTTGTCTGGGTTTTGCTTTCTTCTGTATCCTTTGCTTATGCCATTTTTAGGATCAATCTGCCTATCTAATGCTAGTGAGCTCCTCAATATGTGCACATTTTAAACTCTTCTCTCATTCCCTTTTTTCCCCCTTTAGTTACTACGACTGCCTGTGAACCATTATAACTCCACTTCTGCTGGTTTAATTAAATTTACTTATGGAAAACAAAGACATGAGATCTGGCAGTCAGGGAGCTCAGGGACACAAGGTGGTCTGTTACTGAATAAAGTGATGCTTGAGAGGTGCTATTCTTTATGCATCATCATGATCATCAGATAAGGAAGAATCATATGACACATTGCAAGAATGCTTTGAGGAGAGTGAAATTCTAATCCTTTCCCAACATAATCATAATGATGTAAATGTATCCCTTTATGTGGTGTAAAATTGATTTTTCCTTCCTGTTAACAGCTGTACAATTTCTGTTCTGCACACATTTTTCTTCAAAACCACCTGGTTCCCTCTGAGTACATTGTTGTTCTTTCCCTCGTCCCTTCTTTAAACTCATTCATTTTTTATTTATTTTATTTGCCATCCTGACCCTTGGTAAGGTTTAAATGATTATTCAGTGGTTGTGCACTGTTGAATTACCTGTCTTTTGTTCCATGGTCTATTTTGTTGTTGGTGTACTCCACAGATGCCTTTGACTCAATTATCGCTCATATTGTTAATCTCTAGGCTACTCAAGATGAATTCCCAAACTGTATAAAGATGACATTGGTCTTTTCTATTCTTAAAAGACTAATTCTTTTGACAGAAATCCAGGAAACTTCAATCTGTGAATGAATAAGGTAAAAAGGACAGAGCAATGATGTGATACTTTTTATCACACTGACATTGTAACTTGATTCTATTATAACCTCTCTTAGGAATCTGATATCCTAGTCCAATAAAAAGTATGGCAGCCTTTATTTTATGTAACAAAAATCTAGCTTGTTCATGTACACTGCTGGACCTTAGCTGTCAGAATGTGGTCAGAGGAGTGCAAAGGGCTGTGCTCTGTTCTCAGAAATAACTTGTGTGCTTCGAAACATAAGGAGTCCCAGAGATGTCCCATGATACAAGGAAATTTTGCTGATTTACTATCTTGATAGGGGAGGGGGCAAACTATTGTGCTGCTGAGTTCTCACGGGAAGGCAGCTGTGCTGAAATATATCTCACGAGCTCACTGGACTTTTCCAGCACTTGAACTGAAGTAAAGCCTAAGGTTTGCTTTAGAGGCACAACAGTGAAAGGCCTCAGGATACATTTGGGCACAAGTGCTTGGATCAAAAATGCCAAGAGCAGCAGCCCTCAGGACCTCAGGGGACATGATCACCCATAAATACCACCTGCTTTAGAATGCACTCTAATAATTTAACACTACAAAGCTAAAGCACATGAAAATTAGGTAAAAGGAGGACTTTTCCATTTAGTCCCTGACCTCATTGTGGATTTAATACCATAATATTAATGCTAATGGGAATGTTAATAGTTTAAGCCCACCTCTCACTTTTCTGCTGCTTTTCTGGCCTTCTACTCCTCAACCTCCTACAGACATGATTTCTGCCTATTCCATGTTTGCCTGCCACATCTCCCCCTAATCCTTGTCTGCCAGCTCACATCCCCCTAAGATCTAACACTATACTCTAAACTCACACCTGCTTTTATACTGGAATATCTCATTCCCTTGGGTCCAGTCACACTAGGCCAGGAGAAGTCAGTTCCTTGGACCAAGATCCATTCCAGTTGCAGAGCTTCCCACTGGATCTTCTGAGTGAACTGGTTATGGCTTTAGCCTGATTAGGTGGCTCGGATAGGACTTAAGCAAGAAGGAGATTATTCAAAAAGAAGGATTAGACAGATAATAGCTAAATTGGCAGGGAGGCTAATCCTGTGCATGTGCAAGAGGGACAACTTAGTTGTCAAGGGACTTTTCTCCCCTCTCATCTGTGTGGCTGCTGGGATAAAATAGGTGGGGAGGCCTGCAAGGCGAGGTGAGTGTGGAAGCAAATGGAGGTTAGGTGTAGCTCCAACAGCTCTGAGCCCCACAGCTGGCCTTCACAGCACTCCTAAAATGGGACTGGGCCTAACCATTTAGAGAAGGATACAGATCCTGGACTAAGAGCCATCAAGCAAGTCTTAGGATTTAAAAATTAGATTTCTATGTAACATAGATATGTATCCATATGACCTTATAAGATAGTTTATGTCTCTAGGCCTGTTCCACCTGTATGAAACAAATTTACTGGGCTACTATTTACTACTATAAAATAGCTATTTCCAATGCAAGTGCAGAAACAGCCANAGTTGTTCTGGAAGTGTACTGATCAGTGCAGATTTTATTTGTCTAATACTCTTCATTTGTAGTTTTAGGAATTATCACAATTTGGTTCTCATCGTTCCATATTGGTCCTAGTCCTCTTTTTCTTATTTTATTTCCCTTTAAAGAATGAAATGTCTTTCGTTTTGCAACGTTCTCTGCATTATTCTATGCTACTTACCTTCAGATATTCTTAAACTACCACACAAAATCCTATTTGTTAAATTTTATTTTTTTGTCTTTGGCTATTAAGTAACTTGCAAGTGTAGAGGTCTCAGGTATCAGCTGTGGTATTTTTTTTTATTGGCAATTCTTTTTGTCTTTCATATAGCTGACCAATTTACATAAGCAAAGAAGAGCTAAAAACAACTGAGATTTCACTTTAAATTTTTAGTTTATTCCAACTGAAAGAACATGTGCAGTTTTAATTTACACACTTCCATATAAGAAGCTTTCAGAGATCCTGAAAAATTAATGTTTTAATAATTTCTTTATGTTTTTTATTATTATTCACTTCAGGGCAATGGATCTAATCTTTCAGAGTATTTTAACATTTCAGCTGGTTTGAAATCATATTTCTCCTTCCCAATTCACTCCCCAGAGATCAAAACTTTAGCTCGCAAGGCTTTGCACAGTTTGACTACATGCAGCCTTTTTGAGATAACCAGTTGCACTGGAAATGCACTAGTGAAGTGAGATATATTTATGCACTGTTTACAGCACTATATGATGCTATTAGGAGTTAAACTGGGGTTTTGAATTTTGAATACCTGGAAGGACCAAAACCAAGATTTTCAGAGAGAGAGACAGGGATTCATGATCCATACACATGCTCATAAGTTGGTACTGAACTGCCTCAGCCAAAAGATGCATGACTAAAGTCCAGTAGAGTAACGAAATTACTTTCCAGGCATTTGAGCTTAAAGATATAATTGCATCAGAAAGTATAATTAAGCTCTTGTCACTTACAAGAAAGCCAGAAAAAAGTAGGACCTTGTGTTAATGTAGGCTGTCATCTCAGAACTCTGTGCTGCTTGTTTAACAGTAGGGAAAAATAGAGGGACTCAGTAGTTTCTTTCCATTTATTTGTGGCCTTACTTTTGTGCTGTCTTCAAGGGAAGTTAACAAGTTGATAAATCATCAGAGCCATTTCCTATATCACCTCTTTTTTTGTCCTAATCAGGTTGAATTCTCTTTAAATTGTGACAGAACTGCAAACTGGAGTGAGATCCTTGCATAAAGACAGTTTTTAAAATGTAAATATGATGAATTCAAATTTAAAATATGTGCCAAATGAAGCACATTAGGTTGTACTCCTTATGAGGCTCATTTACTTCTTTGCTATTTTTTTCTAAATCACAAGGTCTTTGCTCATTCAAGAAATAAATACATCTAATTATTGTGATGTGGAGAAAAGAGTTTCCATTTTTGAAGTTATCCTGACTGACAATAAAACAGCAGTTCTGCTCAGAGAAAATAGCCAAAAGCATTGTAATTATTCTGCTATTGCATTTTCTATGTGCTTGGTTTTGAACTGTAATTATTTACTTCATTTTTAGACTTGCCTATATTTACCCATGGTCAGACTTTTCTGCTTTTGTTTGACTCACATTACATTTAAACATTACTGAAAATATAAACACAACTGTGCTTCAATTACTATTTTCCTTCTTTCCTAATCAGGCTTTTTTCTTCTTCATTTTTGTGGCTATTATCTGCCCCCCTTTACCTACTCTAGACTGTTCCAGTATTTCCTCTTTGTCTCCATGCAGCCCTGTCTCACTCTTTTTTTGCTGTGTCCACTTCCACATAACTGTGGGCTGTCAAACAGTCTTCCTTCACTTCCTTCTACTTTTGTCTTAGAGCTGGCTAAATCACAGGAGCCCACTCATTGACTGCAACGAGAAGCAGGTCAGCTCTCTTCACTCTCCATGCCTTGATCCTGTATGAGAGAAAAGAAGAAAAAATAATTATTTCCTTCTTTGTGTGTCTTCTGTGTCCTGTGTTCTCTGTCTGCCTCAGTTTTGTGGCCTCCTTTAAGTATAGCTTTGTTTGGGTCACTAAGAGAGGAAAAATGCTATTTAATGTATTCACACATTTCAGTGAGACCATTAGTCTTGGAGTGGGATGGGATTTGGGATTTACCCTACTGTTTCTAAACCAGTATTTAAGTAATATAGTATGAGGGAAGTTAGAGACTTTATTGCTAATCAGAAAGCTTAAAGCATTCCCGTCCACATGCAAAAAGATGAAACTTTTAGTAATGTCAGAGATACATCTATACTGTTGCTGAACAACTCAGCCCAAGCGATGAAAAGATTAATAAATGCATTGTTCAAAACAGACTGAAATCCACAGGGTGCAGAATTTAAATGAAAAATATTTTCTGATCTCAATACTCACTAAATAGGAGATAAAGCAGTAAGGAAGAGCAGTTATGAAAGATAATAAAGCTTTGGGGAAAAAAAAGTGGATGAACTAGTACACTTAAGCCATGCATGAAGTGTTGGGGTGGTTGCTATGCCTGAATATGCTTAGGGCATAGCTGAGGGCATAGACCCAGAAGGATTTTATACAAGCTGGCTGAAAGAGCTATTGATACAAGCCAATTTAGCTGCCCCAGTTGTGCTGGCATCTGTCAGGAGCCTTCTTGCTAAATAAACTTGTACTTCTTCCTCTGTACGGTGCTGGTGGGTTGTGTAATTGTTTTTGTAATAAAGAAGCTCCTTAAAACATCAAGAATTGCTTCTAATCTGAATTACCAAAGTTCCACTCTGGGAATATATATCCAGATTACACTATGTTACTTTTGAAGAGGAGACAGATGTTCATGGCTGTGAAACAGATCTTTCAATATATTGGTTTTCTCCTTGTGCAGTTCACTACTCAGCCAGACTTTGGGTACAAGGCAAGAGGCATATGGACAGATTTTAACTCCTGATGAAGCAAGTATATTTACACAGGATCAGTGAAAGTGAGACGTCTGTATTTTCAGGAATGCAGAAATTAATAAATAAAAGGAAGATCCTCTTAGACCGCTTCAAGATGGAGCAACAAAATAGGGAATTAAAACATCCTTTAACACAGTGGTTACATTTCTTTATGTAATACCTTTATTTAATTCCTAAAGTAAGGTTCAGAGGAAAAATGTATACTATCATTCAAGGATGAAAAGAAGAAGTCACTTCTCATATCATCATGTTTTATCATCATATCATCTGAATTTTAGTTACCTGAGACAGACTTCAGCAAGCAAATTAGAAGCAAGACCTCTTGAACCACGTACTCCAATCATAATTGCTGTGTGCAGCCTTTTTTTTAAATTGGATATGCTTATGTGCGTATGGAAATATATACGTAGTCCAATGGACTATAGGTTTTTTACACATGAATATGACCTTTATATTAGGGATATGGAAACCTTCTGAGGTACCTGCCAAAGGAATTAGCACAGGGACAAGGCCAGTCACCTTAAATGTTTTCTTTTTACTTTGTAGAGTGTCTCCTCAATCTTGTATTGCAGCTTATTAATGAGTAGTAACTGACTGTTAGGATTTACACTATAATGATATTATGATAATTATATCATGCCACCTCTTATTCATCTGCCACATAAACAGACCTAATCTCTCCCCATGTGGAATTATTTCCTGGCATCTGATCACCTGTCCATATGTCCTTCCAGTTTATTGTATTTTTGCAGTGTTCTGTGAGAAGTGCTGACAGATAATAAGCAGGATCAAAACTGAAGGGCAGCTATTAATTTGTTGGATCATATGATAAATGCCTTCTAGATAATGTCTTCCATTTCATCTCTTAATACTTCCTAAAACATTGAGGTTTTGTTTCTGGTGCTTTTATGTTCATTTTTAACTTAGGGCTGTGTATTGAGCAGATGGCTTCATCTGAGCCACACACAAGGATGTCAAGGTCTTTTTCCTGAATGTTTACAGTTAATCTAGAAAAGCCCAAAACTCCCATTGAATTCAATGGGGAAAATCAACAAGAACTGCTGAGGAAGGCTCAGAGGCTGTCAGGATATTACAATCTAACGATCTTCAGCATAATTTGGAAAAAAAAAAAAAAGGTGGATTCTTTTTCTGAGCTACAAAAATGATAGTGCTAATAGCTTTCCTTTGGTAAAACTGGATGTATGTGATATAGCTATACATGTCTTGAAAGAGGGATGGTGTAATTAGAGAATTAAGCATTATAGATAGGTCACAAAACTACATTTCCTCATTCCACAGACCAGAAGAATGTAGGAAAAAACTCCCACAGCTGGACATTTCAGCATTCTTCTGGAGGCACATGGAACCATTGGTGTTTAGCATAACTGAGAATCACATTTTATTTAGGTGACTCTGCATGGAATCAAGATCCATTTTAGTTGGTCAGCTTTTGATATGTTTTCCCCTGGTCTAATGGTAATGTTGCTGAGAGTAACCACTCCTTCACAAAAACCAAGGAAAAGTGACAGAGGGCAGCCCAGCAGTAGGGGCAGGCCCATGAACTGGGCGGTTCCCGTCACTCACCTCCTTCTCCAGAAAACCACATATGGAAGATGTACAACAGCATAGGGCATATGTTGCTTAAATTTGGAAGTACAGGGTGTAAACAGCCGCATCACAGCTCAGGTTCAGTGGTGGGAAATACGTACTAATTGGGTGCAATGACTGATGTTTGGTACCTCTCTGGTCTTGGCTCAACTAGACGAATAAAGGCATCTATGACAAGGGACTTTACAATCCTGCCCTGAGTTAATAAATGACCAAGAGTATGTGAAAAGCTCTAGATATATGCATGTCCTTGGCATTGCTGACTGTCTTGGTTTAGAAAGACAGGTATCTGCCAGGGAAACTGGGGTTCCCCTTAGAATAGAGGATGTAAACCCCTCACCCCCCGCCAAATTCTAATTTTGCAATTAACGGCTCTCAGGCAAAGATTTGGGAGGAGGAATAACAGCTTTTTACTAAGAATATAAGAATATAAATGTGGTAGAAAAGAAAAAAAAAACAAAACCATCCCACCAAACCAGCAAACAAACAAACAACAATTTTGGAAAGCCCTGACAGGGTCAAAGCTACAACCTTGTTAGTCAGGGTGTGGAAAGCAGTTCAAAAGTGAGTTCTCCTGGAATGGCAGGTACAGCTCTGCTGAGGCAGAAATGATCCAGTAGCAGAAAAAAAAAGGCGTCCTGAGGGTGAGAAGGGTCCAGCCTTCCTCCGGTAATCGGATGAAGCAAGACCCTGTCCTGGTTTAAAGTTCCAGCTTTATCCAGGTAAGAATGGCTGGCTCCTCCCACTGGGTGGAGCATCTCACAATAGGTATGATAGAATGTGGGTATGTGTTGGGAAGGGGAAACAGCTTGGGGAGAGTGTTAATGGCTCATTATGAAGAAAGATAAGAACAATGCTCTACCTGATATTAACCGTTGGGCTATTATCAAAAGGCACCCGCCCCCAACTGTTCTCCAGCAGATGAAATTGAATAGACTCTATAACCCAGGACACTGACCACACATGTAGCTGAAACTCCTGTAAGATGCCAGTAATATTTCAGTAGCTCATGCAGTTTTTATGGGAACCCTCTTTAGTATTTGAATAGAAAGCGTACCACACTCTATCAAACTCTACTTTTATTACTGTATTCTGGTGTTTGGTCCCTACATTCCATTATACTTCTCAAGAAATATTTCTCTCTGTAATGCTCTTCCATGGCAATATAAATCTATTCAAAGTGGTAAGTGGAATTTGCATGAACGTAAAATTTTGTGAAATTAATCTAATCTATTCAGTTAAAATATTACTTTCATGTATTATTGCAGTTTTTGTTGTGCAGGTACAAACTGAAGTTGTTTGTTGGAAATAATTTGGCATTGCAAAAAAATCCTATTATTTTTCTAGCGACCTTACAAGTAATTTATGCAGATTGCTTAAATAACAACTATTTATATGCAGTATATGCTAAAACAGATCTTTTCTTAAAAGTCCATTATGGAATTAGAGAAAACCGTATTTGATTATCGACTCTGTTCTGTGAGTTGATGAATAATTTGACAGTTTTGTTTTTGCAAGCTTATATGTTCATTAGATAACCACTTATCCCTAGTGTGGGTATTTTTCCTGTCAAAATGTTTCTTTTGCAATAGAATTATTTTGGAATTTACTTAGGGAAAAACAGGGAATTCCATGTCCAGCTGTCATAGGTCAGTAAACACCGAAAGAAAAGAAAGAAAATTTCTGTGAGGCTTTTGGTTTGGTTTTGGCTTTTGGTTATATTGACATGGCTAGATTGGGAAAATCTTACTAAGGATAAGAAAAAAACCCAACATGTCAACTTTTCTGACCAAAGTAAGTCCATCAATAATTAAAGGCTATATGAACCAACAGTAGCTCAGTGACAAAACCTGTAGTTTGTGAGGGGCAAAGCTGCATGATACAGCCAGGTTCTGAGTAATCACGAGGCTACTGAGAAAGGATTTGTCTAGTTCCTCTGGTTATCTCTTGAGTAAGACCCTCACATAATAGTGTGTCCATTCCCTTACACATAGTAATATCGTCTAAACTAAAAAGCACAAGAAGCATCAAGAAATATTAAATAAAGGATCGAAGTCATGATAACTTTTTTGAATGCTGGAGCCTAAATAAACCAAATGGAGGAATCTGATCTGGCTGTGGTTAATTCAAGAGGTAGTGAACATGCTTGTTTTAATTCATACTTGTGGCCAAGATGACAAGAAGTGACATTTTACTAGGACATGGGAGACTTGATCCTGTCTGCCATACATATGAATTTAGTGCCATCTGAGATTCCCTCAGGTATCCCACCTGATGCCCTTGGACCACTACTTCATTAGGGTTAAGACCTCTTCTAGTCCTATATCATGTTTGCTGGGCCCCTGCAAAGGTTTTTGCAATCTTAGACACCAGTTCTCCATTTTTAGGAAAGTGAACCATACACAAGGTGATAGCTGGAGCAGCTTTTTCCTCATCCAGTATTTCACATAGATAAACTATGAGCAGTTTTTGGCACGGGTGTATTTTGCAGTGTGTTTTATGCAAAGGGCTGAAGGGGAGATGTAGTTGAGGAAAGTGCTGGGTGATAATAACCTAAGCCACCACAGAGTGAAGAATTCAGAGCTTCTTCTTTTGCTGGTTAGGAAGGGGAAAGTGGTGGGGGGTTTCATGGGGTTTTTAAAATTGTTTTAATGAACTATTGGACAGTAACAGCCTAGACCATTACACAATAACAATGCTGCAACACTCAAACATTGTTTTTAACAAGGGGTCAAGGTATTAATTTTTAATTAGGGAAGACAAAGACAGGTTAACATTTTACAATACTCCTATGTGTTGTTCATTTGGCTAGGCCCTTAGTTAACTATAAACCTAGGGGAAAAAAAACAATATCCCCTCACCCAAAGAACATACCATTATCACTAATTATTCACATATATTATAATATCTACATTCAGAAGGAGATAGAAGACTAAATTGAAACATGGATTCAGTACAAATAAATATTAGCTTTATTTAAAGAGACAATATTCTCCAATGGCTAGACTCATTCCTATTGACTTCTTCCTGTGTTTCAGCCAAAACTCTCATGTCTCCCATGAATGTCAAGCTTTAATTTCTGGTCGAGGTATTAATTAAGCCAGATTGACTTCAAATGTTTGTCGAATACAAATTTACTCTCCCTCATGTTACAGCTTTGAAAGGACTGGTCCTGTGATCCTCTATCTTCATCAGTTCTTTGGACCTATGGCCTGTTCAGAAGAGTATACAAAATTTAGGAGGTGGAAGCCTGTATAACAGTGTTGATTAGTACCCCAGTTGTCAGGACTCTGCTTCCTGACAGCTCCTCCAGCACAGGTGCTTCCTGATCCATGCTGCTGATGGTCAGGCTGGGCAGGTGATTCCTGCTTGGCATCATCTTTGAACTTCTAATTCTGGGTATTCTTTTTCCTTTTTTTTTTTTTTTT
>VZDJ01007755.1:62555870-62570461 GCA_008694505.1 Cyanoderma ruficeps
TTTTTTTTTTTTTTTTTGCCTCTAACAATCTTGTTCTGTATCTAAGTGTTTGCTATCCAATCATCTGATTTTTGGCCAGGACTTCAATAGCTCCTTGCTGACAGTTTTCAAGGCTGGAGAAAGCTGCCAAGGGGGTCATTAGCACAAATCCATAAACATCTGCTGTGAGAGGGAGTTTTTTTGCCAAAGATAGTAAAATTGGGAAAGAAGTAAAGCTGCCCCAAAGAAGTCAAGGAAGCAGCACTTCATCTGTAAATGAAATCAAGCTCTGCTGGGAACAAGGACTTTTTCTTCTGTGTTCAGATTGATGGTTCAGCAGTCTGGTGCCTGAGCAATCTCCTCTAAACTAAAGCTGAAGTAAGAAAGATTTGCTTCTGGAAGAAGAAAGATGGGAACTTAATATCCCTTCTGCAAGATGTTGAAGGAAGTACAAGAACATACATACATACATACATAACATACTGATTAGGGTGCAATCATTTGTATATGTTGAGGTTTATACAGCTCATCTCTCCATTGCATGCTGCCAATGTTAGGTGATGATAGTACATAAGTGGTCTGGTACAGTGAATCTGATATCCTTCTGTTTCCTCTTTTTCTCCTACCTGACAAATCTGTGTGTGTTGAATGTACACAGATGCTTGTGTCTAATCCATGAACTCCAGGGAAGAAAAGTATTAGACTAATTTCTAAGTAACTGGGATGTCACTCAATTGAGTACCAGACCAGTGCTCAAGTCAGCCCACCCAGGTGAAAAACAAAGCTTTTTATCCACCCATGTATCACCCAGCAAATTACTGGGAATGGAAGTGAATTGGGAGAAAATTCTCTGCAGGTTAAATATATTTTGTTATAGATAAAGCAAAAAATTAAAGATCTTGGCTATCTGAATATATCTGATGCCCCACAGCTTTCTAACTGCACAATAAATGCTACTCACCTCCAGAAATACAAAGATCACAGAGGGCGTAAGAGAGGACAAGGTAAAAATATCTATGATGGACCGCTTTGCAAGCACACTGAACAATTGCTTCATTCAGTACTTGTGGATGTAACTTCAACCACAAAGTAATGAGCAGTTAAGTGATGTGATCTAGAGGAAAGTTAGCTGGCAAATAATTTAAAAAAAGCTTGTTTCAGAAAACAGTGTATTAACATATTCAATTTTATGGATTACCATTGCTGCTGTTTCCTTTCTGTGAAAATAAGGATGATAGGAAACCTAGAAAACAGCATCACCTACTTAAAGGTATGATACTTACAGCTGGAATTCTCCATGCAAGATCCCTATACTGAAATGGAAAACAGCCAAAATCAAATGTTTCACTCACCTCCAAGTAAGGACACATCAACTAAGTCTTTTGGACTCTCATTCTATTTTATGTTATCTATGTAATTACATAGGATATAATTATATAAGCAAATAAATTAATTTTACAATTATATAGAATATGGAATAATACATAAAAATAATTGGGCCCTAAAAAATTATGGCAATATTACAGAATTCTTTTAGCTAGCATCTAGTGAGGGATGGTCTCTCCCTGTAGTAGAAAGATTCTACTATCAGCTGTGCACAGTTTTGCTGAACTTTTAATCAAATATTTCCACCATGAAGAATTGTGAGGAGGTGGGATTTTTTTTTTGCTTGCTCAATGCAAAAACATTTCTGTTGCTCCTAAAAATGAGATTAGGGAAAACACATCACCTTGCCCGTTTTAACGGTGAGTACAATTCTTTCATTTAAGATGTCCTTATGCTCTCATGGCTGGGAACAGAGATTTGAGGCTTGATGTGGCGTTGCAGCATTTTCTTTTAGAGATGTTTCTTTTGTCATTATTGCACATTAACGTCCCAGATATAGCCCCATTACTAGTCACTAGAAAATGTCTGTCTCCATATGCTCTTCATGGAGTTGTCAGGCTGGCTGCTGCCCTCATGAAAGAGCATGTGAAGGTGCTCTAGCTTTTTACAGATGTTCTTCCTAGTCCTTTAGTACCAAAAACGAGATCAGGCATATCCCCTCTTGCCCTTTCACGTCCTTCTCATGTACAAAGGAAAAAAAGCCTGAGTGGAATAAGAAGGAAAAAGAACAAGTCCTAGACCAGAACCGTAAAGACAAAATGAAATAGGGTAAGGATCTGAAAGGTTAGACTGCCACGCCTTGGGGAAGACTCTGGTTGAGAGAAGAGGGGATTCTGGCATTCAGACTGAGGACAGGAAGGATGCCTGAGAGTTATTAATGAATTCAGAGGCAGGACGGAGGAGGGCATTCCACCCACATAACCTGGGAGACTAAAACTAGTGTGTCAGAGGTGAAGGTTAGCATGGGAGGAAGAGGTGTGGAGAGTCTAATAGAGTTGCCTGACATTAGCTAAGCCAGGAGTTTTAAGAAAAAATAGTCTGTGTTCAGTGTAACTAAATGGCATCAAAAAGTGTGTAGAGCTGCATTGAGACTGTGGGAATTTGGAGGTCAAACGATGATGCCATTTTTGTCTTGCTTTATTAGACTAATAGAGAAAGGCTGAGATTTTGGTTGGTTTGTTTGGTTTTTCCTTTGTGCAACTTTGAAAGGGAATTAATCCTTTTTTTTGGGGGGGGGGGACGTTTTCTGACAAGCATAAAAAGAACTCTGTTCCTCAAAGTGCAAGCATTTATGAGGGCTCAGTGAAAGCAAGAGCCTGAAAAGCCTAGGAACACTTACAGTGCTTGCCTTGGAGCATGTGTTACACCCTGCATGATACTAACCACCTAGAGGACTGGTGTACCACAGCACACGCAGTGATACCCTGCAGTGTGGTCGCTTCTGATATTTATACAGCCTAGAAAACACAGAGACTCGAGGGAGAAATGATCTCAGAATATAAATACTTTCTGGTAGAATAAGGAGCAATGGCCTGAAACTAAGAGACAAAACATTTAGACTTGCTATTAGAAAAATGTCCTTAATGGTGAGAGCAATTGGGCAGAAGAGCAGATTACAATGAGAAGAGATCAAGGAACTGCTGCTATTTTAGATTACATTAGGCTGAGAATAATAGTAAAAGGCAACAATACCTGTGGAAGTTTACTTTAACTGTTTCATACTTACAAAAGGTAGGATTTTAAAATAACAACACACAGTTATTATGGATTCTTTTTCTTTTGATTGCTTTGCAAAGCAATGGATACAATACATAATGATTGCAACCAAAGAAAATGGATTGGGGAAAAAGCATAAGAAAGTGATAAAATGCCTTATGAGATTCTGAAATCTCTTCACCAGAATGGAAATACAGCACATACACTCATGGCATTTCTTGGTTAACACTTCTGGAAAACACAGAACAATGCTGAGTACCATGAACTCAGTTCACCTTGGAGAGCTAAGCCAGTTAGTGACAGTAGGGATATGTTCAGCAGTAGCCAAATCATGTGCAACCTCACTTTTCCACTAGGGTGAAGCTTTGCAGCTCTGAAATCTGACTGGTCTGTCATGATGGATGCCTGGAGGAGTGGTCATATGGGGAGAAAAAGACTAGATGTGCTTTAAGACCAAAGAATGTGAAAGTTCAACAACTTTGCCATTTGAAGAAGGTAGACCTCAAAAACCTTTGCAACACTAACAGGTTTTCTCCTGTTTGTGTGCAGTTTATTGCCTCTTGCATATGCCTTTTTCTTGAACCAGAATCTCGGTCATGCACTAACTCTGAATTATGGCAGTAGTAATAATAAAAAAACTACATGGTTATTACAGTTTTGGCTTACAACATGATCTGATATAAGAGAACCAATCACATTATTTGAAACAAAGAGAGGCAAGCATAATATCCAGTGCAAGATGTTGCAGAAATAAAATAATAATCTCATAATGTCTCTTTGTTTCTGATTTTTAATAGCAGGCAACATCTGGAATAAGTAAATGTTATCTAGTTTCATGAAGAGTCGAAAAGGCTACATACCAATCCCTTTTACAATTGAAAATAATGAATGCCTGTGGAAATATTTCTGAGTTATGACAGAAAGGAAATTTTTATTGTTCTTATCTACTCATTTGCACTGTTGATATTAGAATTTAAACCATCTTAGCACAAAGTCTCTCAACCAAAAATAAATAATCACTGACTGAGATAAATAGTGATACAAAATGTATGGAATGTAACACCTGATAATGGTATTGGGATGCTTCAAAGCCCCAGAAGATGTTAAGGCTCAAAGAGGATGTTCATAAAAATATGAATCTATATATCCTTTTACAAAGTCTTTGTGTCTTTAGGCAGCAACTTAAATAAATTAATGCCTTTACAAGAATGATGAGGGGAAAGTAACTACAGAGGTTAATAAGCTGTAAAGGTAATTCTTGAGCTCAGAATGTATTTTTCAAGAGTAATGTTTCACTGCAGATGTGATGATCCAAAGTGCCTCATATTTTTGTTACACAAAATATATGATGGCACAGGTACTTCAACTGTTTGTCACACCAAGCACAGGAGACTTTTATTGAACCTTCACCATCCGTTGATTATCTGCCATACATTCTGTGGCCTGAACTGACCTATTTGTTTTTATAATTTAAAAATATGCTTAGGGCATACAATTTAAAAA
This sequence comes from Cyanoderma ruficeps, assembly GCA_008694505.1. Taxonomy (NCBI): domain Eukaryota; kingdom Metazoa; phylum Chordata; class Aves; order Passeriformes; family Timaliidae; genus Cyanoderma; species Cyanoderma ruficeps. The sequence continues at coordinate 62,560,455 of VZDJ01007755.1, forward strand.
AGATGTTGCTATTGTTAAGACTTTAATTATGCAAACACAAGTGATATAAAAAAACCCAATGAGGATTTCAGCATCACCACACAAAAATAAACTTATAACCGTGTCATGTTGTCTTGTAAGATTAATTGATAAAGAGGCCAAATTGGCTTGTTCTTATCTAGACTGTCCATATTTTTATTTTGAGGAGTAGGGGGTTTTTTTAATGCCATTTAAAAGATCTGCTCCATTACACTGTGGCTTTGCAATAAAAACTCAGTGTGGGACAGAGGAACATCTGTGCTATCTCAGAAGTATCTTAGTGAACCTAAAATTACCTCACACATTTTTTTCCCTTTGTCAGAAACTTGGAAAACGTGGCTGAATGTAGTTTGAGTTTTCTTTTAGTTTTCTCAAGGCTCTTAGAAAAATACTTCATCTCTTTCCTTTTATCTTTGGGATAAAGTTTTAAAAATATATATTTAAGTATCCAATTTTCCATCAAAAAATTTTATATGTATGCTTTTGATAAACCTATCTTAGAACCACAAACCATCATATTTTCCATTATTCAGAAGGGGACTAAGGTAGTTTTTCCATTTGTAGGGGCAGAATTCTGCTAACAAGGAGCCAAACCTTTCTTTCAGCTTCTCCCTTCTTGCCTTTTCTTTGTAACAAGGAATTTGTATGCAGCACTGGTCTGTGAAAGAAGTGAAATACTTTGTTTTGTGCTCTTGCAAAAAACAGCATAAGGAGAAAATGGTCAATCAGAACCTTTTCTTTTGATTCCTTCTTCATAAATAAGCACCCTTACCCCTCAGAGATAACATCACAAATGTAGATGAAAGATGGGTGAGAGTTCTCTCTGGATAATTTACTGGAGCCAAATACAGAAGAGAGCTGGTAAGGACCATATTTTCAAACAAAGCAAATTAAGTCCACAAAATGTGCCAAAGCACAGGGCAGGTTTTGGGGACAGATAAGAGGGCACAGACTAGGTAATTTCTGCCTTAACTCTTGAATATGAGAGACAGAAGTAGTTGAAGTATTGGCAATGGTCCATCAGTTACGTGTACTGAATCTTGTTGGCTCTGCTTAACCTACAGAATTCAAGGAGGGGTGTCTTGACTATACATCTGAGAAGGGTGTAAGGGTGTAACCTTGTGCTCTACAGAGCTGTGTACAGCTTAAAATTGAATTACAATAACCTAAACCATAAGAATAAACAATTCTAGCAAACTACTTAGTGTCTTCAGGATGGCAGGACTGGAACTGCAACAGGATGGGTACAGCCCACAGTGGCTTGTGAATGCTATATGGATTTCATCTAGGATATTTTAAAAATCTTTCTTCATAAAATGGATATGTAGTTTTAAACAAGTTCATTCACAGGGAAAATTTAAGATTAATATAAGCAAATGTCTGCTTAAAATATTATATTATTATATATCATTATATTATTATATATCATTATATTATTAATAGTATATATTAAAATTTAAGAATAATACAAGCAAACGTACACTGAAACTCTAAAAATAAGAATAGGACAAAATTCAGCACTGCAAAGCTCTTTCCTGCCTCCTGGGACCCAGACACTGGAGAACCACTGATTGCCAGATCTGTGCAGCAACATGATGAGATTGGTGCTTTTGGGGCTACATCTCTTTGCTGATCCGCATTAAAAAGAGCAAGGGGGTTATTTTGGTCTTTTAGAGCAATTATTATTTTTGTCATGTGGCTTTATAAGATCAAGATTAACACTTAGAGACAATATACTTGTGTGTTCATTATTACCATCATAACAAAAATGTTTCTAAAATATGCAGTTGAAAAACCCCTTTCTTGATTATTTGTAGTCTTTATGCATTACTTTGGAAAAACTCTTGGAAAAATAAAAACTTAGTTTACAAAAGAAAATGTTTCCACATCATGGAAGAAATATGCTTTGAATATTCTCAAGCATTTTGTTAGTGACAAGGAGAAGCCATATTCTTTGAACAAATGAAATTTAGGAAGTGATGGTTGCTCAGAGCAGACCAAATTTGCAAGAACATCAATTTTTTTTTCAGTTTTTTAAATCATCAAAGAAGACTGCAGCACTGTCCTGAAACAGACAAGAATGCAATATGATTGGGTTCTTTTTACTTTTTGCTGTTTATTTACTACAAAATCACCAGTTCATGGGAACCTGTTGTTAAGAGGTGAGATTGCATGAAAGAAAGGCTAGAATCGCCTCTCTCCTTTCTTAAGAGGGTGCAGCCCTCTAGGATTCGAATCTATGGATGGGTCCCATTTGCCCTGAATGCACAGCACACTTGCTCCAGAGCATGGTTTAAAGACTCCATGTCTTTTGGTCAAACAGTAGTGTAGCATTTCTAGTCTTGTGGCTGACTGAAAAGACAAACTGTATGAGTTTATCTCAGCCTTAACTATTTGTTGAGAGAAGAAACTATGGATAATTTTCTCTGTTTGCTACATCTTCAATGAGGTACAGAATGGGCATTACCTATGCCAGTGTTCTCCATGGATCTGAGGCAGGAAAGAAATGAAAATACTATAATCATCCCTTTGGAAATGCAGGAAGATTTAGACAGAATAATTACTGAAGCTGGAATTTAGCCAAAATGCTGAGTCTGAACACATTTTCTGTTCCAAATACTACTGTGGATCCTTTCCTGACTGCATGTGGCCAGAACCCGATTTTTTGCATGTGTTATAGCAAGCTGCCATCTCCTTTCATCCTTGTCCTAAATTAAGAATGACATATTACATCCAAATCATAGACCTGCATTATCAACAGCTCATAGAACAGTCTTCAACATAATCAGTGTAAGTAATTTACCAGATAAAAGAATGTTAATAGCAAGTACAGTATAATTTATGTGGACACAAATTGTACCTATCTTTCAGAAGAAGAAAGGCACTGCTGCATACAAAGAGTGGATCAAGAGCAAGGTCAAGTGTAAGCACTTCTGTTTAACATGCACAGCCTGAAAACAGCAGGGAGAGCTTTCAAAAACAGATGGAAATTATACCAAATAAAGTTATTATAAATAATTGCTGTTTTTATGCTCCTAGTGGGTTTGATATGAGAGGCAGTTATAAGTGGAAGACCTATTCTTTAGAAGGCATTTGATGAAGACCTCATTTCATCAAAAGGGCTGAAAGTTTACAACTTGTAATACTAGAGGGAAATGGTCATTTTAGTTAGCTAAGTTTCTTAGCTACTGTGTGTAGATATATATGAAACACTGGTACAGGAGATTTTTGTTCACAGTTCTTGCATCTCAGTTATACGTGCCTTAAAAGCAAACACAGGTGGATTTTGCCTTTGGATTTATGGAATATCTTTTATTTCTGAAATTACCACTGTCTAAAATGTACTAGGAATGGACTAGACTGTGATAATTGAGTATTTTCTTGATGTGTACCAAGGCTTGGATTTGTTAGCTGCAAAAAAGATCACGCTTTGCCTATATTTTTTTTTATCTCCTTTTTATAACACTATTTCATAAGATTAAAGGAAAACATTCAGAGCTGTCATGCTGTATCTTCATAGTATCTAAAAACAAAGCTTCCACCTCTCAGGGAACTGCTCTTTGCATCATGAGGGGTTTCCCAAATCTACTCCAGCAAGGGAAGAAACCTCTGACTCTTCACTCTTGTTGTAGAACATGGGCTTTCTGAAGCACAGGAGAAAATGGCACTTTACTAACTGGCTTTCAGAAGGTTGCTTAGGTGAGACACAGTTTGTAATTGATACCATATGAAGAATGGTTATTAAGAGTTGAAATTGCAATCTCTATTGCATGGAGATCACCTTAAAAATGTGTTGTCTACCATTCTGAAAACCTTCATGCTTCAGAGATCAGCTGTGCAATCTGGTGGATGGGGGCAGATTTCTGTCTTATGAAACTCCATATTTTTCAGCAAGGTAAATAAACCTACAATAAGCTGGCAGACAGACGACTTTCTGGACAAGGTACTAGAGTAGGACCGAGGTAAAAGTGAATTTTTCACTGGATTTCCCATACACATTTTTAGTTCATTGCTGTTCACTTACGGAAATATATTTTTATGTGGTAGAAAAAAAATGCAGCTCCATCCCCAAATCTAATTGCAAAAAATAGGGAATAAATGAGGCCAGACATACCACACTGACAGTACCTTGTCAGCACATATCAGCACATTTGCTTCTGGGTATATACTAATTTTCACCCCATTTTCTTCATTCTTCTTAGTCAGGCCTGTGTCTCAGGCTTGTTCTTTGGGAGCTTTGCGCAGCTGATAGCATAACTCATCTGGTCAATTCTCCTAAGTCTATCAAGACTTTTAGTTATGCTTTGACCAACAGTGAGGGTAAAGTGGTTTTAACTGGTAGGTGAACAATAAGAGATGTCAGTGCCCTGAAGCATTTTTAATCCCAGAAAGAGTGCTGGTGATACAGGGATGCTTTAGCTGATGTCTCTTTCTTGAAGTACATGCCACGGCATGTAACAAACGCAGGCTTTCCGAACTTCATAGACAGAACAGGAATCTCAGGCACTGTACAGCTGACATGGATATACACAGACATATATACACACACTCACATCTGTACTGAACAAAGGTAACTGAATGAAAGTCAGATATCCACTAAGTCCCTCTGTAGTTAGGTCATGATACAAGCCCTGTTTTTCACTGCCCTCATTTGTGTTCTTGCCTGAGCTCACTGCTAAAAACCTTTGTCTTGGTTTGAAAGACAGGTGTCTGCTAAGGAAGGCAGGAGCCTCTCTTGGAATGGAAAATGTAAACCTCCTCCTTCTGAATTATTATAATTTTGAAATTAAGGGTCTCTCAGGCAAAGATATGAGAATAGGAATAACAGCTCTTTACTAGTATGTACAAATAAGAAAAAAAATCCCAAAAAACCCACAACTCAATAGGAAAATTAAAATAGAATGCAGTGGTGCAAAAACACTGACAGAGTCAGAATATAACCTGACACCCTATCAGGCAGGGTGTTGACAGCAGTCCAATTAAATCAGGACTGCAGTCCTTCTGGAGTGACAGATGTTGTTCTGTTAAAGCAATGATCCTGCAGAAGGGTGTAGTTTTCCTCTGAAGGTCCAGTGGTGATGTAGAAGGGTCTGACCTTCTTCTGGGAATCCAGTGGAAAAAGGCTGACTCTGGTGCTCCAATCTCAGATTTTTATCCAGTAGGAATGCTTGGCTTCTCCCCCTGGATGGAGCATCTCACAATGGGATGCCATAATTTTATCAGTCATGCAATGAGCCTTAATGGCCCACTAACAGAAGATATCCCCCAGAGGGAGGATGGGTTGTGGAAGAGATAAAGAACACTGCCCCATCTGGTTTTAACAGACGGTAATAGAATACATACTTCTGGTTACATCTTGCATTGCAACCAAGGACAACGTTTCAGGCTGTAGCCACAGCAGGAAGCAAAGAAGGCAGTAGAAAGGCTCCTTGCTGTAAAGACACAAGAAGATGACCAGAATGACTGAGGAGAAATTGAATTTCAAAGACTCACACACCCCCCATTCATCTCACAGTTAAAGATACAATGATTCTATGGGTCTATGATGCCTAAGGCTACAGGCCCACTCTGAACTCCACCTCTTATATACTGCTGGACCCACACTGTTAAGTTTCAGGAAGGGCACAAGGATACATTTCTCCTCTCTATCAGTGACGCTTCCATCTCAGCAAAGTCTTCGAATAAGAATCCTGTAATGAAATTCATTTTTTCTTCTCTTAGAGACCATGTTGCACATTAGTAGTACAAACGGACATGCAGTGTAAAACATTAATTTCTATTTCCCAGAAGAAAGAGCTTTGATCTTAAAATAATATTACATTTATTTTCTTGAAAATATCATATAAAATTTGCAGGGTTCCCCCCTCTTTTTTTTTTTAAATACCAATCAACTTGTCTGTTTCCAGAAGGCAAACTGGATGCAACTTGAGACTACACATGCATCCTAGAAGATCCATATTTAATAATAATGTGTATAATAATCCATGGATTTCATAGAGAAAAAGGAATAGGCCTATGATCCTGGCAGGGAAGTATGACTAAGTCCTAATCCCAACTGAATCTGCTTGTGAGCAAATAATTTTAATCTATATTGCCATACTGCACTAGAGGTCTGTTAAATTATTTTCAGGCCCCTCTCTCATGGCTTGCAAACTGATCATTCAGTTCTTTCCTTATTTTAAATAAAAAAAAGAAAGCCACCAAAAAAAAATCAAGAGGATAGGAAAGAAAGAGCATACAATCCCTCTCAAAAAGTCCATCTTCAGCGTCAAAATACCCTGTCTTGCGACATTGATAGAAGTCACAGAAGAGAGTGTGGCTTTTCTTCTTTTTTTAAACAGGAAACTTAAGGGAGATGAACAATTCCCTAAGACTCCCACTTTCCTGAAGAGCTTCTTCCTTGGCTCTTACCGTGCTTTCCTCTTGCCAACAACCTTCTGACTCAAAGGTGTAATGCACATCTCTGTCTCCCTCTTTCCTTTCTTTTTAGCCTTCAAAAATGAATTAATTAAATTTCCCTGAAGTCTGTATGAGACATGGAGTCCTTTAGATTCCTTTAATAGAAAATCTATTTGGGAGTTAGAAAAATCTTTCTTTTTACCAGAAGACTGAAAAATGGCAAGCCACAGCTGACTGTCCTAGCATCCTTATAGTTGTACATAAAACCTGCAAAGGAAATTCATGCTGTTCATTCCCTTAGCTGTTCATTCCCTTAGCTGTTCATTTCAATCTTGTTTTGTCTGCTGGGTTGTTGCACCTTTCACCTTTAATTTTGGTTATATAATTATTTTCACTAACACTATGGACTATGACTCCATACCTCTGTAATCCAAGAAATTAAATCCTGGCAACTTCAATCTAAATGTATTTCAGACCATAGGTATTATTTTTAAACAATGGAGTAAAAATGGGTATATCCACAGTCAGTTTTTGTGGATAACCTATTTACTCTGCTATATGAAGTACATACTTCTTTTCTGTTTTAAGCCTCTTCACAACAATACTATCTACTTTCAAAAACCACTCTGTTTGGCTACCAGTTCTTCCAGATTTAGATAAGTTAGAATGAGATAAGGATATTGGAAGTTGCAGGTAACTAACATTTGTAGACTGACTGGTCTTTACCCTAGTACTTTGGAGACAAAATTGATTTTCTTTATTGAGTATTATTGAGGGCAACCCTGGTTTCAGTTTGCTTTGTGGAAGGAAGCTAACCTTTCTTCTGAAGTTCTGAAAAGAAGAAATTAATTTTTTTTCATTTATGGGAAATTCCCCAAGGAATGGGAGAAATTTTTTGCAAATTATAGAAATAGACAAAACCCATTGGAATTTCTTGATGATTATAATGGGAAAAAAAATCTCTCAGCGACAGATAATGAGCTGAGTGGGAACAAATTGCTGCTCAGTGCAGTACTGGGGAAAAAGGTAGAGGAAGGATATGGTGGGGCCACATCTCAAATCCCGTGTCCAGTTCTGGGCCTCTCATTGCAAGAAGGACATTGAATTACTGGAGTGTGTTCAGAGAAGGTAAAGAGAGCTGGGGAAGGGTCTGGAGCACAAGTCCTGTGAGGAGTGGCTGAGGGAGCTGGGGGTGTTAAGCCTGCAGGAAAGGAGGCTCAGGGACACCTTATTGCTCTCTACAACTCTCTGGAAGGAGAGTGTAGTGAAGAGGGAGTTGGCTTCTTCTGCCATCTCTCAAGTGAAAGGACAAGAGGACAAGCCTTAAGTTGCTCCAAGGGAAGTTCAGATTAGAGATCAGAAAAAACGTTTTCACTGAAAGTGTGAATAGGCTCTGGAATAATTTCCCCAGGGAGGTGGTGGAGTCACTGTGTCTGGAAGTGTTCAAGAGCTGTCTGGATGTGGCACCTGGGGATATGATTTAGAAGTGACTGTGGTGGCATTGGGCGAACAGTCAGACTAGAGATGATCTTGAAGGTATCTTCCAACCTTGATGACTGTGATTCTGTGAAAACAATGTTCCCTATGTGGATAAGAGAAAGAAGAAAAATCTGTAAGGTGCAAACTGCTGCTTGGAGTGAAACCAGTATACAAAGAGAAGATGTTTAGGTTTTAACAGAAATCTTACTGGCTAAAATATCTGAGGAAAAACAGGTTTCAGAAGCAAGTATGAGGCAATTATTTTTTTTTTTTTTTTTTTTNGAAAGATATCAGAGAGAGAGGAGGTTTCAAGTAATTTCAGACTTTTGAAGGACATGTTTTACAAGACGCTTTTGTCACTTACCATCTGGGAACTTTTTTCTTGATCTACTCCCGTATAGCTGCCAGAACAGAGACCCCCCACTAACCACACATGAAGCTTTTGGTCACTATTGCATCATGAACTCCAAAAGGAAATCAGATCCAAGCAACTCTGATACCAGCAATGACAACTAGATACTTGAGTTTACACTTAGGCCTTGTTTGTCCTTCCATGACCTTTTCAGAATCTCCAAAACAAGACAAAATTTGTAATTAATCCATGGGCATATTTTCTTTCAGTTTCAAGAAGTAGTTAAAACAGCTGTATTTATTTATTTGAAATATCAACAGCATGGAATTTGAATAAATACACCTACTGAGAACACTCAAAAGGAAGAAATGGTCCTTTGAAAGCACTGGTATGTTTTGCTGTTAATTCTGTGCAACAGATCATGGGAATATTTTATTGGATATTCTCTCATTTTAAAAGAAGATCAGAAGCTGGTAATCCAGCTCAAGAGGTTTGAGTCCATGAGGCTTTTTATTCTCCAATTAGAAATAGAAATCTAGCATTGACTTTACATATGCTAAGAGCATGAGAAAGAGTCCTTCAGAAGCGAACTAGAAATTAAAAGGCATGGGATTTTGAAATGTATATTGAAGCAATTTTTAAGTTAGAGGTTAACTGAAGAGATACTGTGAAAAATTACTAGATGGTTGTCAGTGAAGGATCATTGTGGAAATGCAGTAAAATAATGAACATTGTATTACAATTTTCTCCTTTTGTTTATTCACAATCAACACTTACTATCTTAAGTGAAAGCATGACTGATATTTGTATCAGAAGTCACCAAAGTTTACCTTTGTTTCTAAACCAATTTTAAGTACTCTAGGATTTGCACTTTTTCTGTCTCAAGTGTTGCCAAGCAAATTGCAGAAAATGCCCTTTCAGTCTGACCTGTTACTGTCACTAGTAATATCCAAAATACAGCATATACCTTATTTTTCTGATGCAATTGGAGAAGATATTGCTTGCATCTTATTCTGAATAATTGACTTGGTGGAATACAGGTGAGGGTGACACAGGACTGGAGTGAAGCCAATGCTGAGGGATGCATAGTTTAGAAAGGATGGACTACAAAAGGAGGAATAGAGATTTGGCAGTCCATAAATCCTGCAGGGCTGCAGAGAGTTGACATTTAGCAAAGAGAAAACCTTGAAAGAAGGTCTGAAAGACCTTCTGTAACAGCTGGGAGTGTAATTAATTGACAAACACTAAATGTTGTGAATATTAAAGATAACATGTGTAGAAATAGAATTTTCTTCTAGCTATGTAGACAATAATACTTTTAATATGTGAACGGAATTTTATTTTCAGCATTTTTACAGTATAGTAATATTTTAAATTATTATTTTTACTTGGTTTTGCTGTTTTTAGACTCATTTATTTTGGTGTGTAACTGAATTGCATGAGGCTTCATTGTCTGAAGCAATCTTTTAAAACAAGGATCCTTTCAGAGAAAACAGTGTCTTCATTTTGTTCTTTCTCAGAGCAAGATAATATTTTATTACTGATATAGATTGAAGATATGAAGGCACTACTCTTAGAATTATTAAAACTGATAACTGCAGCTGGTTTAGCTCCCTCTATTTTGTATTTGTTTTGCTCCCTTTCTCTGAAAAGGTAAGAATTTATTTGGTGTAGTCTTCCTTGCTGCCTTCAGCTCTTCCCATAAGCAAAACCATATTCATATTCATATTTTTTTTTTTTTTTTTTTTTTTTTTTTTTT
>VZDJ01007755.1:62570474-62686318 GCA_008694505.1 Cyanoderma ruficeps
TTTTTTTTTTTTTTTTTTGGTCTTCAGGTGTTCTGGACCAATTCACAATTTGATGCAAATTTGAAGACAGATACAAAGTTGGTTCATCATTGATGAAAAAAGTTACGCAATTAAAATAGAAATACAAGGAAGTTTGAAGGATAAGGCAAGAAAACACCTAGTATACAAATAATGTAAATTTTGTACCATGTAACATTACATGAGGCTTACTGAAACTTTTTCTTTTGTTTTATATTCAATGATTTTAGTACCATTTCCACAGATTTAATCCAGTATAAATGATTTTATAATTTGGCTTTGAGAAGGATAGCAAAGAATGAATTAGCTTCAAACTGCCTTTCATTTCCCCAGCTACCCTAGCCCAGACTGGATACATAATCAGGATTAGGAGGGAGGGAGCACTTAACCTTGAACATTTACAGCAGAAGTAGAATTGTAACAAAAGTATAAATTATTATCAAATGCCCTCTGGGGATATCAGGCAGAACTGATTACAGATAGGTTCTGCACCTGTAGCAGATACATGCAACAAATGCAAAACAGTTTCCATGCCAGCTCATTCCTAGTCAAACCAAGAGTTCACAAGATCCATAAATCATAGGTTCTGAATCTCTGCCACTTGTTAGAAATGCAAAAATTATGCAAAAAAAGAAGCACAGAAAGGATGATACAAAAAGTTTATTTCAGAGTGGTGCTACATCTACTTATTATCACAAATGTATGTTATCATGATATTTAAGTTACAAATGTTACTTAGCCAAGTATTGAAATGAATATTGTAATACTAATATTGAAATGAAATCCTGAAATAAAGAGCTTTTTTCATAAAGAAAAATAACTCCTGCCTGAAACGCCTGAATACTAAAATCTGGATCGAAAGCAAGTTTATTCTGTGACCTCTCAGTATTGCTAAATAGGAAAGGAGATATTATTTTCAAAATGCAGGGACATTTTCTAAAGGCATCTTGAAAATTCAAGACATATCATACACCAAATTGTCAATTTTGTATGATGAAAACTTTTATATAAATGTTTAGAATTTTCTTTAAAAAACAAAAGACAAGATCACGTCATAATCTAGAGGCAGAACTGAATGATAATACATGGTACACAATCAAAGATCCTGCACTTAAGAGATTTTACCACTTTCTGAAAATAGTGATGCAAAAAGGCAATTAGAGTGATCAAGAAGGTGAAATCACGATAGATTTCCAGCAACTGTGTTAACTGCAAGCTTTAAACATATATTTGAAGTAATCAAAATAACATGTATTTTAAATGATTTTGTCACTATCTTGGCCACTGGTATACTAAAAAACTCATTTTTCCTCTTCTTAGAAGGTTTTCTGGTTGAAATCTTCTCGGTCCACAGGTAATAGAGAAGCATTTCTTTCTTAAAATCTTAAAGTAGTCATAAATAAAAATAATCCTTTATAGATTACATGAGACTCAGTAAGAAATCAAGACTCGAAAGGCATTTATGGTTCCTAATGATTGTCACATGCTGGGGCCTTACAAGTCTGACAATAATAAACCTTTCCTTACACATTCTTGAGCACGCATTTGTCTATACATATGGAATTTACAAACACATACACATAACTGACTAACATTAGAGATAGTTACAGGCCAAACAACCTGTTAAATAACCAGAAATATAACCAAATAACCAGGACCAAAGTTCTGCACTGACAAGAAGATTAATCTTAGGCTAATAACTTGTGAATTAAGTACTTTCTGTTCAATTCAAAAGTTGCTCTGCCATGGGCTTGAATCAATTAATAAACTGGAAGCAATAGCTTCAGTTCTCTCGGCCTCAGTGATCTGCAGTAACTTCCCTAGCCACAAGAGGATTCTGAATATATAGTTGTTAATACTAATGTCTAAAATTTTAAAGCTGTGAGATGTGCAGAATTGCAGTAACAACAGCCATGAAAGCACCTAGGTCTGGCACAATTGTTACCATGAAAGTTCTCAGGGCTGTGTTCACTTATTCCAACACATAAGTTACAGCCATCACGGCAGAGCAGGCAGGAGACAGGCAGTACCACACACACCATAAACTGCCATGCAGTGGATGCAACAGCAATGAACCCTTGAGCAGAGTCACCCACCCACACCTTGGGCACTATTTCTAATTGTGTAGCCAGCACCTACAAGAGGGAAGTGACCCTTCCCCTGTCTGGTACTTGTAGGACCTTATCTGGGTTGCCATGTCCAGTTTTGGTCTTCTCATTACCATTGTCATTCTGAAGTGAGTCAATGGAAAGGTGACCAAGATGGCCAGGGAGCTGGAGAACATGATGTGTAAGGAGTGGCTGAGAGCTTAGTCTGTACAGCTTAGACTAGAAAAATAAAAAACTTTGTGGCTGAATAAAACTACTTAGTAGCATGATACTAAGAAGATGGAGCCCAGACTTCTCTGAGATGGATGGCTTTGGCTGATCCTGTGTTTCCCAAGTTGGAACACAGGCAGTTTTGAGTACTTATCAGCAATTTGTTTATCACAAGATAAACACTGCAACAGGTAGCCCAGAGAAGTTATGGAAACACTGTGCTGTCCTTGGAGGTGTTCAACACTTCACTGCACATGACCCTGAACAACCTGATATTAAACGTAATGTCTTGGAGCAAGGGCTCGGCCTAGGCGATGTCTAGATAGCTCTTTCAATATAAATTACAATTCTGTGATTCTACTGGTGAACTAACTCTGATTCTAATAACATGAACATTTTAAGGATTAACAAAAAGCTAAATAAATATCTTTCCCCTTTCTGGCATTTCCATGTGACCCTTTGAATACCCAGCAAAGTCCTGTCACAAGCACAGCATAGATATTTTTCCCTTCTATTCCTATACAAGCCTTATGCTTTCTGTGTAACTGCTGTTCCTGTCTCCTGGTTCAACTTTGAGAGTTAAGTGTCTGTCAGTGAGTTCAGAATCCAGAGAATATGCTTAAATTCAAAATTCTGCTCAGAAATTTGCACTTGGAAAGCATTGCTAGTGATCCACAACCTTCACTCCAGCAGATAGGAGCATCCTTCACTGTAAGCTGTGTGTTGTGGTGCCTCCATAATGGCCATCTTCCCTTGGTCGAAGGTACACTTCAAGGTACAGTAATACTTCAGTCCAAAGCGCCTGGGTCGTAAGAGCAAACTTCGTTTAGCAACAGGCATTGAGGAAAAAAAGGAAATAATTTTCTTTCTCCTATTGTGGAAAGTCTTCTGTATCTGCAATGGTGTTAGGCGTTCTGCTCCCACAGCATCTGATTTCAGGGGAATATGGACAGATAATATCCTACATTAGGTCTATGAACACATCTTCCAAAGCAGCTTTTGCTGGTGGTGACCTGCATATCAACCCTGTGAGGTCCCACAGGTTGGTTCATTATCCCTGACATACAGAATGCCCAGTTCCACGTGGCAATACTTGTCTCTGTTTAATGGCAGGAAACCATCGCTGGCACACGTGGTGCCTCAGAAGCTGAATAATTAGGGAATCGCAGAAGAGGTCAGGTTGGAAGGGGCCGCAGGGGGTCATTTGGTCCAACCTCTCTGCTCAAGCAGGGCCACTCTGGAGCCCATGGCACAGCACTGCGTCCAGTGCGGTTCTTGAGCATCTCCACCCAGGGAGACTCCACAGCCTTTCTGGGCAATCGCACAGGAAAGAAGTTCTTCCTCATGTTCAGGTGGAACTTCCTGTGCATCAGCTCCGGCCCGTTGCCTCTAGTCCTACAGCCTGGCAGCCCGGAGCGGATCCCGGCTCCCCGCCGCCCGTTCCCGCCCTGTGCCCGCCCGCGCACGGCCACGTCCGCCCTCCCACGGCCCCGCTGCGGCGAGCGCGCGACCGCCCCGTGTTTACCCCCGAGCCCCGCCCCTCCCGACGTCACCGGCGTGGCCGTGACGTCAGGAGGGCCCGGGCGGCGCCCGGCGGGCGGCGGGGGGGGCGCCCCCAAGATGGCGGACCAGATCCCGCTGCGCCCGGTGCCGCGCAGCGCCCAGCGCAGGGCGGCCTATTACAGCAGCGCCGCCGCGGCGCAGCGGCACAGCAGGTACGGGCAGGGCCGGCGCGGCGGCCGCTGCCCCCCTCCTTCCCCTCTCCTTCCCCGGTCCCCAGCCGCGGGCCGGGCGGCGTGCGCCCCTCGCCCAGCCCCGCTGCCCTGCGGGGCTCCGGGACCGCCCGCCCGCTCCGCGGGGAGGGCGGGAAGGGGTGGCGGCCCCGCCGTGCATGGGGAGGGGGATGTCGGCAGTCGCTGGCTCCCGCAGGCCTCCGTGGAGGTGGCCTCCTGTCCCCGGCCGCTGTTCCCGTGTCCCGGCGGCGGGGCTGAGGCCGGGACGGGCTGCGGTGGCGGCGGGAGGATGCGCAGGGCGCCCTCGGCCCGGCTGCTCCCGTCGGCGGCCCCGCGCCCGCGGGTGCGGCCTTTTGTCGCCCGGCCCCGCCACCCGCAACTCCGCGCAAGTCGGGTCCCTTGGCAGGAGTTCACTTAGGAGCGGGATGCCCGCGGCGGGGGGCTTGTTTGGGCGTCCTTAGTAAATACGTTGCGAGCTAGTTGTTGCGTGCTAGCATGACCACCATTCCTGAGTGTGGGAATTAAAATAACTTCAAATTTCCGAAAAGACACACTGGTGGGCTTAAGCAATTTAGAGAAGACGGTTTAAAGGTCCGCCATGAAATTGTTTCCAGGTAAAAAATTGAACGTTGCTTTGCTTCCCATTATTGTGAATAATTTCTAGGTCTACTATTGTTGTGAGCAAAGAAAAAGTTTGCTCTATAATTTTGGTATCTCCATTGGATAGCACTCTTACAGTGGGTGATGGGATTATACTTACTTGTGTTACAGGTTTCTTTCCTCTTTTGGTTTTTGTAGAGAATTGTCTGTGGATAGAGGGAGCAGTTGTAGAAACTGAAGTAAATGGACTTGCTAAGAACAGAATAGTTGGTGCCCTTGTTCTATTTCAAATACAGTGATAATTCTGTTTCATAATGGATACAATTATGAAATTTATACATTTATTATAAATTATTTCTTTGTCTGGATGGGACAGCTAACAAAAAGGGTAGCTTAAAGCTGTACAAAATAGGTTAGGCTTTACATTGTGTTGTCTTGATTCTTAAACTAGACAAAGTGTTTTTTATGAACATTCACAAGTTTGTAGGAAAGTCTGCCATAGTATTAGCCTTCCCCATCTCACTAATATTTGGCATATTTGAATATTTGACAGTTTGGAGTAGGTTTGTCCTCTGTCTTGAGGTAGGGCAGTGTCATCATCACTAACCTCATTCCATAGAGAATTGAATCAGAGAATGCTCTCACTGAAATTTGCTTCTCAGTGGGTGGTGTGCTTAGGAAAAAAGAGGAGGATTTGGTAAGCAAAAACTTAGTCCAGACTATGAGAGGTACAAGAGTGTTCTGGTGGTTTGAAAAATGCTGTAGATGTGATGAGCCCATAAGTCACATGGTTACACACGTTAATTGAAGGTGTGTGTGCAGGTGTCATTGTGATTCTTTAGACAAATTGTTTAATTGTGGCTGTATAAGCAGATTTGGCAAGCTGTAGGAGCTAGCAAGGAACTACCAACTCAATACAGGTTTGCTTCTTGCCCTCTGTCTTTGATCAATGTTGCCCTCCAAAGATTGTGGATTACATTCCTTCCAGTTTAGATGACCGCTTTCAGGGTTATGGTCTTTCATAATCCGTGTAGTTTAACATAGTGATTCTCCACAAAGGTGATTATTTATGTTTTTCGTTACTTTTGTGCAACTTCTTGTAGGAATATAAAAGCTTTAAAAATCGACAGGCTCGTTTATTGTGCTTCTTCATTTTTGATCACTTGATTAATGAATTGCTTATTTGAGCTCTGAGAATTAGAATACTTACACCAGCCGCTTCACTCACCTGTATTGGTTTTATTTTTCTTAATGTGAGTTGAGTGAGTTGGTCATTCTCCTTCAAGAATACCTTATCGTGGATTTGTGAGAGCACATCAGGAAGGTGTCCTGTGGACCTGCAATAAAAACATAGGAATGCTTGTGTAGAGTAAAAGGGGAAATACGGCAGTGCAGAGAGTTGAATTACAGCTTGTAAGTCTTATGGCTCTAAGCTTGTAATTGAACTACAGCTTCTATGTCTTTGTGGATGATTCATCCTGCTTTTCTAATCTTTATCTTCAGCACGGACTCTGGAGAAGCCTTGCATTCCTGTGGAAACTGCAGCAAAGGCCCTGATGTCAGATACTTATGAGAGTGTTGAAGTGAAGTCACTGAGGTCTCTGATATGCAGAGACCTATCATGTGCATGTATGCTTGAGGATTTTGCCTAAAAGGGTGTAATACATGTCTCTGAAGATGTCTGGAAACAAACACCTATTAAAACATGCTGGAGCTGGTATGTCGGGTTTAATCCAGTGCTTTTGTTTCTGGACCTTCAAGAGTTTTTGACTTGCTGTGATTTATTTCTTCAGTGAAGAATTTACAGTCTTTTGGAAGTCTTATACACACATCCTTAAGTGTGGTAGTGTTTTTAACTCCAATTAATTGTCCTGCTGCTGTGCAACATCTCAGTTAACGCTACTCATCAGTTGCTAACCTTTATTGGCTTCGCAGCTGATTTGTAGGATGACTTCTTTTGCTTGAACTAAGAGTCTGTAGAGTCTTTGCCAGTGTTGCTGTAGCTCACTTTTCAGTGAGGACAAAGACTTTCATACTCTGTTTTTGTCTGTAGTGCACTTCGTGCTTTTGAGATTTGTTAAGACAGACTGATAGTGCATATTTTAAAGCTGGAATATGTTTTCCCACACACACCTAAAGAAACTTTGATAATGTGTACACTTCTGTATAAAATTGTAGCCAGCTAAGAATCATGAAATGGCCTGGGATGTACTTTATACATAAATAAACATGACAAGATTAATGCATTTTATATATTCATACTGTATGTGTTAAGGCCTGTTTAAAAAAATACAACTAAAAATACATATTAAATATTGCCTGTGGTTCAATGAACACATGCATCCTGTTCTGCTTTTATTTCTGATGGTTAAGCATTACTTACTGCTTTTGCAGTAGAAATTCAGTTTCTGTATGTTCTGCTGTCTGTCCCTACCTCAGATGGACAGAGAACTGTTCATGTGCAGCCGTTAACAATTAGGGAAATCTATCTTGGAGGAAAAAGTTGTTCACCTTAAAATTAATTTGAAAAATCCTTGCTATTGTTTAGTATATTCAACTTGCATAGTTGTAAAAAGGCTTGGGGGAAAGAGCTGATTGGTTCAGCACTTGTTTCAGCACCTTGTCCTTCAGCTTGAAGGTTGTTATCTACAGGAAAATAATTCCAGCTTTTTGTTTATGTGGCAAGGGAGAAGAGGACCAGAGAACACTCAGGTTCACCTAAGTGTGCGGTGAGGCTTGTTCTCATCTGTTTCACTTGCATTTGTTGTCATCCACCGCAGAGTAATCAACTGCTGAACACAAGGAAGGAAGTTGACTGTGCTGTGCCTGTGCTGTCATGTGAGGTTGATGGCAGGAAAACAAGAAGCCTGATGGAATTTTGAAGCTGATAAGGAACTAAAGAGTAGTCAACCATCATTTATCCGTAAAGAAAATACCTGGTTTATTTAGGTGTTCTGTGCTTGCTGCTGTCAGTGTATGATTGTATTTGGCCTAATGGGGCTGAGTTGAGAGGTGTTGGGACTCCTGAGCTGGTACCAGAAAAATCACATCTTTCCAGCTCTCCCTTATGTAGCGTAAATTCACTTGCACTCCAGATACTCATAAAGGTGGTGACATGAAAGATACCCAGTCACTGGAAGGAAATCTCTTGCATGGTTGTCCATGGTGTGGGCACAGCAGTGTATTTATGAATTGCACAACAGAATATATTAGATGCTTGTGGCAGGGCAAGTTGTGGAACCGATCAACTGCTGTTGCTTGTCTCTGCAGTTTGCCACTGATGGAGCAACTCTTTTTTTTCTTTTAAGGCAACTGACTATACTGTTATTTTTGAATTCTTTTATGCCATTAGCAAATAAGAAAATTGCACAAGAAAAAAAAAGGAACTAAATGATAAGATAATGTGTCTTTTGTACAGGTAAATGCAGGATACTTGTTGCTTAACAATTTGTGAACTGTAGCTTATTTAATGTGAAGTATGCATAATAAAAAAAAGGGGAAGTTTATTCCAGACAAATGGGAATGGGCGTCTGCAGAACTTGAAGTTCAGTGAAAATTGTGGTTCCCTGAAATAAAACATGGTTCCCTGCTACTTACAAATCACAAACCAGTTTTTGTAGCACACAGAAAATGAGATGATTTAATGTAGTAATACTGTTCTAATGCTTTTCATTTGGATGAAGGCTGTTCCCAGCAATCTTGTAGTCCTCATGATTATGATTTCTCAGGGTGTTTGGCTAGGTTCCACAGTGAACCACCAAAAAAGAGATAAAGATATCAGTAGATAGTACTCAAGGCATGTACTGTAATTCTGTGAGTTTTTTCATTTCTGACATAGTCTGATGTGAGCTTTGTTAAAATACCTTCATTTCTGCTGCCTTTCAGTTGTTTGTTAGAATTGTGTCCTAGTTCTACACAATGTGATTTTCACAGTTTAGATGTTATTCTTCATATTCCAGTGGTTTTTGGTATTTCATGTGTAGCAATTAAGAACAGTGTCTCCGAATAACTAAAAATATTATTTGGTGGGACAGTGTAACAACCAGAGCTTTTGGGACCTAACGGCTCTTGTAGAATGGCATTCACAGAAAGTTCATGACTTATCACTTATATTGCTGTAAGTGTGGGTCTGGAAAGCCTTGCAAAATGTCCATAATTGTTCAAAACTTCCAAATATTAATGCATATCAGTGGAGTTTACCCATCGAATGGGCTATACACAGTGATATTTGGTATTTTGTACACTTTTCTGAAATGCTGCCAGTTCCTATGGATCTCCTTCCCTGGGTATTTATGAATGTTTAGAACAAAAGTTCTTACAGTATCTGGGCAGAGTTATACAGATTTCGATTTCATCTTCTTCCCCACACACCTGTTAATTGAATGGCTTTACATATTTCATCCTGAAAATGAGCTTGAAAACGATGGATGAAACTGAATGACTGACAATATTGGCATTAATTTGAATTTTAATATAGCTTCTGTGATAAAACATTCAAAAGATGGAACTGAATTTACTTTTGAACATCTGTGTTTTAAAACTGCTGTTGCAAAGTGACAGTAACTTCTTCAAACATCTGTTGTTTGACCAGAAGCAATAACTTGTTAAGTCCAGGAACGTAAACTATAGATATCTATGTTATGTTTCTTTGTAGAAATAGCATTGTTAATGCTATTCATTCTGCTGCTCTGGACATGATCACAGAAACTCTTGGAAGTTAAGCAGCTGTGGGAGTGTGTGGGAATGGGTACTGCTTATTAATTCTCCATACATGTACTGGCACACCTGCACTTCCTTGTGGACAAAACGCCTTACATCATCCTGGTTCCTGTGGTACTTCCTTTAAATCCTTTTTCCTCTGTGACAAGCAAACAGGAGTGGCAGCAAAGCGGATGCACCATTACAGATGAGTCTTCTGTCTCTGTAGGACAGAAATCTTTGCTGGAGGTAGCCACCCAAAGTGAGATGTATCAGTAGTTACTGTGATAGCAAAAGTTGCAAATGTTACAGGTTCTGATGATACTTGCTAGAAATGTCATGAACTCTGGGCAACTGAATGTGTTATTCCTGGGGAGTGTTTCAGGCTACAGGTGCTGGTATGTAGATGTTGTAGTGTATTGGGAATGAGAACACATTCAGTTACAAAGCTGTATGTTATGCTGATGTATTCAAATATATATTCATTACGATACACCTCTGTTTTTTGCTTCAGCATAAGGAAGAAAGGATCAAATGTAGTCTAAAGAAATCTCACTAGAGTAGTCCTTAGGAGGGCTGTCTGTACTGTTGTGCCATTCTTACAAAGTGGATCAATCTTGTATGTCCTTTGTACTTTTCCAGGAGAGCTCTTGCCCCTCCGTTTTTCATAGACTTCACCTGAACTTCAAAACGTTTCTCTCTTTTTCATTAAAAAAAAAATCAACATTGATGTCATTGTCTTGCAGGACATACTGCCCTTTGTTTGTTAGCCTTTCCTGGGTTGTGGTTTTGGACAGAGATTCGGCTTTGTTATTTGGAACTATGTCACTGAGTGACTTTAGGCTTGGTCTTAGATCCCATCTCTGAATTCTGATTCCTCCAAAAGGGTTGTTTATGTGGCAGCTTTTACTTGGGATGCTGTATTTGTGTACCAGTGGTTGAGTTGGGTCTGTTTTCAAGATCTCAAGTTACAGAATACCTCTAGTTTTTAGAAAAAGGAGTAGTTCATGTATTCCCATTCCTGGATTGTGTTTTGCTTTCTTTGCTGAAGACTTTATGTATAGATTAATACTGCTGTTTGGGACTGACACCTGATTTAGGATAGGTGCAGATTCTGAGACTTCTGCCGGGGACAAACGCCCAAGGACTTTTGTGTGTAAGTCTTGGAAAATAGTCTTTCTATGTATTAATATTTTCAGACCTTTTATGCAGTGTGTGTTGTCATTGTTAGGTTCTGAGGTTTTTACTTTTCACAGCAAAGTTTAGTGATTTAATGATGCAGGGAACCAGATGAGGTGCGTATACAGTTGCTCACATTAGCAACTGTAAAATAATTTTACAAACAGTGAGACTTTTATTGGTGCCATACCTGAGAAGCAGTTTGTCATATTTTATCTGCAGACACAAATTTACATGACTTATGAACTTCAGGTGATTTTAGTAAAAAAGTGAATTTTAATTGATTTAAGTTCTTTAACTTGACATTATGTAGAACTGTGCATTTGGAAAAAGTTGTCTTTATGTTTTTCTCGTCACTAGTAATGGTCTTTCATAGCAAGATAAATTTACAGACAGGCATAATTTTTAGTACAGTTATTCTAACAGTAACTATCCTGCTCTGAAGTGTTTTAATCATTAGGCAAAAAGTTTGAGAACTTCAAATTACTATTGCAGATGTTACTATTGTTTGCATAAGCACAAGTGACTGCATGTTTAAGCTATTATTTTTGCATGCCTTCCTGGTTTATATCTATAGTATCTAAATACAGTGATTTGTATTGCTTGGGCAGGCATTTGGATTGCTAAGAACAGGGAGAGAAAACAATTGATTGGGCTACAATGTCAATAACAATACCCAGTGACAGTGATAAAATGGCCCCGTTGTTCTGATCAATGACATACCCGACTAATTAAAAATAGGGTTCTGCTGAATGTAGAACATGTTTCCTAAGGTCCTGCTGTGTATTTAGGTATTTTTGGTCTCTGTTTGTTAAATACAGAGACTCACTCATCCTGTTATGGTTTGAAAAAGATCTTGTATTAAGGTGTACATAGTGCTTTGTAAGGTGAGCAAGGAGTAGTAAGGACGGGTTCCTTTTATCATGTAGGCTTCATTACATATCTTCTCAATTTGTTTCTTCTGTATATTGTTGTAGTGAGAAAGTGTGGTATAGGGGAGAGAGAAGGCAAATAGCTTTCAGAATATTTGATTCTTGTAGGTGTCTGTGGAACCTGTACTTTTAGTGTCTGTGTTATGTGTATTTTTAAAAGCTACTGATGGAAGGGAGCTGCTGTGGTAAGAAGTTTCCATTATGCTTGTAGACCTTTATCTCAACAGCTACGTTTTTCCCTTAGGGTTCCTAAGGATTTTTCCCTTAGTTCTGCAAGGCTGAAGACAACAGCTTTTTGTTTGGTTGGTTTGGTTTTTTAATTGTTTGGTTTTGGGGTAGGGTTTTGTTGTTGTTTNAGTAGTAGTTCAACAATGCTGCCTTGTGGTTTTCCATATTATCTCTCTCATTTTGGGCAGGGGGGGGCAATGATTTGTTTGGTCTTATTGCAGAGTTTGGTTTTATTTGTCTCAGTGACAGAGTCAGTAATAAACTTGCCTGCATACAATAGAAGTACCTTTTCCTTCTCTTTTGTTGTCTGGTGGATAAACATGCACTATGGCAAGGATGTTGTACTAAATTTTTAAAGATCCTGGATGTAAATGTTCAGCTCTGCAAATATCTAGCATCCTTAAAAGCTGGTAGTATTGACTGTGGTTGCTCCATAAAAAACATTTGTAACAGCAATTTTTGTGTGTGTGTCTGATTCTTTTTAAGTCAGGACCTGTGTTCAGAGACTTTCCAAGTAACACTGATTAGGGGTGTACTTGCATTAGAGGCACAGATGAAGCTGATAAGGGACATAGAGGGGCAAGTTCTAATCAACTTTAAAAACTACTGAAATAACTTTTCTGTGTTTTTTAGGAATAGGTTGAAGGGAATTCTTTAAATTTCATGCATTTGGCTGTAGAAGATTTTTCCATTTTCAGCTTCTGTTGTAATCTAGAATCAGCATGATTGCTTTTGTCATTTAACAGCATTTACTGCTGTGTGAAGCATAGAGGTGCTTGAAATTAGAGGAAAAATGTACCTTCCAGTTCTTAGAAATGCAGGGTAATATTTGAGGAAAATAAATATTTATAATTTGATTTTTCTTGGGTAACTTTCTAGCAAAAGTGGATACACTGAAACTAGATTTGATTAAGAGGAAGGATTACATGAAAATACATTGTATAGTTCTAAACATGGTTATGAATGAATCTGCCTTGCTTGATAAAATTTTATGCAGCTGTAGTTTCCTGGAGATTTTTTCTGCATTAGAGGACATGATCTGGGCAGTTTTGTCAGTAATAGAGACAGTCTAAGGCAGCTGCTGATTTGGTGGTTCCTCCTTTAAGAAACAATTGCTCATCATATGGATATGCCTGTCACTTTCTTCATTTTTTCTCCTACTTCTTCTCTACAATTTGGCAGATTAGTGCTTTATCTTTAGACATGTAAAGTGTTCACATAGGCTGCAGGTGGAGCAGGATAAGCATGTGAGTGAGACAGATTGTGCAGTTTACTCTGTCCTCTGCCCATGGTGGGAAGCAGAGGGAGTCCTGCGGCTGCCACAGCCACTCAGCCAAATCACCAGCTTTTGGCAGGATGGGACATGGTCACAGCAGTGGGTGGCAGTAGCTCAACTAGTCCTTGTTGACTTTTTTACTCAAGACTGTCCACTGCAGCCTCTCTTCCATGCTACTCTGCAACCCACAGCCATCTCCTGGGTCCAATTCATGCATAGATAGCACCATGCATTCCTTTTTCCTCCCTCACTAGGTTTGAGAAATACTGCGATAAGACATTAGCTTTGTTTTCCTTCTTGAGAATGATGGTCTCTAGCAAAAGTTATGGATGGTGAGGAACAAGTATTTATACAGGATCTGACACAGGTGCTTATATTCCTACCTGGGTCTTTTAATCAAACACATAATAAAAACCCTCTTCATAAATACTGCTTCTGCATTTGTTGCATGAGTAAAAGCAGAAAAGCATGCAGTCACAATTGCCCTGCATCTTGCACCTTCTTGCTGCACCCTTGGATATTGTTCTTCTAGAGTAATGGAAAGCTGGCAGAAAACACAGAAATTATTATGGACCTGAATTGGCAGCCAAGTTAGATGTAAATAACTTAGAATGGCTTCCATTACCTGTTATTGTTCCTATGAAACTCTGCAGCTGCATCTACTCTGGCAAACAGCCGTCAAAGTGGAATGACATAGAACATGTGACTTGAGGCATTTTTTTCACAGCAGATATTTATATCAAAATTTCACTTAAAAGTATTTATTATGTGTGGCTTTCTTTCAGTTAAATCTGTTAAATTAGATTCCTAATAGTCAGATTTTGTGGAAAGTTGTTTAATATTAAAGTTCCTTTTTTCTTAGGAAACCATATTTTGTCAAGATAGTTTTCTTCATACCTGATTTAGTAGCAGTCATGCTGAGAGTTTTGATGTCTCCACTCTGGCTTCTTTATTCATGTTTCTTTCAGCGCTTCCCTATTTTAATACAAGTTTCTAGGATTATACTTAATTGATTTGTCACTCAAGGAAAATCAGCACTTCAAGCAATTAAGTGCAGCAAAATACTAGGTAACAAAGACACAAAGATTTTTGTTCTCATCCTAGTTATGAAAAATCCATTATTCATTATCTTACTGTTTTTAAATACTGAAGTACAATTTTCCAACACAATAGCAAAATTGCTTTTGAAACAGAATAAATTGCTTGCCAGTTCAGAGGCTGTATTTTGAAGTCAGGCTTACCAAACATGATGGTGCTTATGCTCATTATCTTCACTACTTGCTGAAGCTCCATATTTGGAAGTGCAAATCTAGATACCAATTGTGGGGGGAAAAAACCCTTGTCTTTAATATATACTGGTAAACAAATCTTAAAGAAATTATGATTAGAAGATCAATGTATTTCACAAATATTACCACATTTACAAGAAGATTTAAACATTAAGCCTATCTGTGAATGTTTCTCTGCCAAGTCTCTCCCATGATTCTCTTGCATTAGTGTGTTCCTTCAAGAAAGATTTTACCCGCTTGACTGTGTTACTGCTGTTTATAAGCGATACTATTTTTCAAATCAGACACCCATTAAGTTTGTATGGAAGCAAAAGGGATGTGTTACTTTGTGATATCTTGTGCACTCGGTTACAGCTGGCAGACTGTGATCTCACTGGGTGGTGGTAAAAATACATCATTAATTGGATGTCCAAGAGCAAAACGCAATGCAACATAAAGCTCTCCATTAAAACTGTGGTAATGTGATTTACAAATTTAATTAGAAAAGATTATAAAAGTGTTGAGCATTGTATGTTTAAACACAGACCTGTCTTATTGGAAGTATAAGAATAAAGTAATACCTTGAGTTTTTTCTAAGCAATAGTTTTATTACCTAGTGTTGAGCTAGTCTGAGAGCAATCAATGTAATTTGGTATAATATGGATGTTGACCTGTAATAACTCCTGTGAAGAGAATTTTTTGTATAATATTTTTTCTTAATGTCCATTAATAATAACAGTAAAGAAAAAATATTGCTAGATTGTCATATAAAACTAAACATCACATACAGCTTCTTGCAAACAACATTGTGAAGATCAAGTTTTTCATGTTTATTTTAAACTTTCTCTTTTTTTAAGTGGGCTCTCTTAGGAATAATTTGGAAATCATTTTCCATGCCATATTCTCAAGTAACTTTCTGTAAATTCCTAGCTTTTAATATTAGCACAGTTTATTTTAGTTTGAAACTTTGGTTATGTTTTCTGCAGTGTGGCAGTGTTTTTACTTTACTGATGAAGATTTCTTATCACAAGACCTAATGTACTTAAGGTTCCCGTACTCAGTTGACTTGCAGTTGCATGTGGGAGATGTTTGTTTGTTATTATTCCTAGTTATGCAGTATTTTCTAATCTGATATGAACATCACTTAATGGTGTTCCATACCAAGTGATTCCAAGGCAATGCAGAAATCTGGGCATATTTCTGGCAAGAAAAGAGGGAGTGTCTAGCTCAAGACTTGTTACACAATAGTGGGTTTGGGGCTTTTTGTTCCCCATCCTTATTAGAATTTACTTCTTAACTGGGTAGATACCAATTTATTATATAGCCAGTGTAAAGTAGGTGGTGTACCTCTTCAATAAAAATCTACCATTCAGTCTCTTGCTTCCCTCCCTCCCTCCCTTTCCTGGCATCCAAAACCATTAATAACTGCTTTAATATGTGTTCTTGTATACAATAAGGGTCAACACAGAAAATCTAGGGGGAAAGGAAATGGTTTCAGGTTTTTGTATTAAATATATAGTGAGTTGAAAAAATTCAAGCCCATGCTGACTCCTTGTGTATGTAATATTGCTTTTTTTAAAATAAAATCTTATTTGTCTATTAAGACTTTGGACTGAATACTGTTCAGGGTGCTGCTCTGTCAGCAGAATTCCCTCCTGCTCAAGCAAGGTCACTGTAGCTGCTTGCTCAGGATCATGTCCAGGTTTTAAATGTTTCGAAAGATGGAGATGCCACGATCTCCCTGCATAGTTCATGCCCGTGTTCAGTCATTCTCATGTTAGATGTGTTTGCTAATGTTGAGGTGGCACCTTCTGTGTTTCAGTTCATGCCCATTGCCTGTAGTCCTGTGGCTGGGCACGGCTGAAGACAGCCTGGCTTAGTCATCTTTGCAACCTCCCTTCAGCTTCCTAGGCATTAATGAGATCCTGCTTGTCTTCTCCAGGCTGAGCAGTCCCATCTCTCTCATTTTTTCCTTGTACGAGAAATGCTTTAGTTCCTTCATCATCATCACGGCCCTTCACTGGACTATATTCAGCACGGCCATGCCTCTCTTGCACTGGACACTGCTCCAGGTGTGGCCTCCCCAGTGCTGAGCTGAGGGGAAGCATTTCCTCCCTTGATGTGCTGGCAGCACTTTGCCTGATGCAGCCCAGGATATCGATACCTTTCTTCGCAGCCAGGGCACAGTGCTGGTATTCACCAGGATTCACAAATCCTGGAGTAGCCCCCAGCATATAGTGGTGAGTGAGGTTGTTCAGATGCAGAACTTTGCAATTCTTCTTGCTGAGCTTCCCATCAACCTGTTTCTCCAGCCTGTCAAATTTGCACTGGATTTTGGCATGTTCGTCTGGCCTGTGGCAACGCCTTCTAGTTTTGTGTTGTCTGCAAACTTGCTGAGAGTGCATTTTACCCCATCTTCCACATCATCAATGAAGATGTTAAACAAGACTGAGCCAGTATGGATCTCTGGGGTACACCTGATGCCTTGGAAGGCAGACCTGAAACAGAGACTGGACAGAGCTAGAGAATAAAGTAGGTATTTATTGAAAGGCCTCCAGGATCCACCTTGGGCAGGACAGGAGCCTGACCAGGGCTACACCCAGGGTGAACCAAGAATGGTCACAAAATGGCTGATCTGTTGTGAGATCTTATATTTTTTAAAGTTTTGGTCCATTTGCATGTTGGGTTTAATTGTCCAATTACAGCTTCAGGTTGTGAGGTCTCATCCTTCTTGTTTTTTTTTATTCAGTCCACTGTTGTTTATGCTGAGTTGGAAGTTGTCCTTGGTCCTCAGCAGGAAAAGGATTTGTTTTGTCTACCTACTCTGTGAAGAGAGCTTACTGGCACTTAATATGAGGCCCAGAACTACCCCCCTAGGCAGCACAGAATCTGCAAACATGAAACCTAAAGACATTAGACTGACCTAGTGTACTGATCTCCAACTAGACTTTGTGCCACTGACCACCCTCTGGACCTGGCCATTGTGATGGAATTCAATCCATCTCGCTGTCTGCTCATCCAGCTACTGCAGCAGCAACTTGTCTATGAGAATTTTGTAGGAGATAGTGTCTAAGACCTTACTGAAGTCCAAGCAGACACTATCCACTGCTCTTCCCACATGTACCAGGTCAGTTATTTAATCTTACAAGTTTATCAGGTTGGTCAAGTAGGACTTCCCTTTGATGAAGCCATGCTGACTACTACTCATGATTTTCTTATCCTTTTCTGGAAAAGATTTCGAAAGATGAGCTGCTCTTCCCAGGCATTGTGAGACTGGAAGGTATGGGCAGGTTCCCTGGGTCCTCCCTCTTGAAAGTAGGAGTGGCATTTGCATTTGCTTTCCTCCAATGTTTAGTTACTTCTCCCAATTGCCATGATTGATTAAAGATTATTGAAAGTGACCTTTCAGTGGTGTCTGACAGGTTCCTCAGCACTAATGGGTGCATCCCATTGGGGCCCATAGGCTTTTTTGTATTTTTACATATGAATATATATAATAAAATACTAACAATATATCTATTTTATTAGATATTATATATATTCATGATGTATATTATATATGTAATGTTATGCTATATAAAATAAGTATACATACATTCATGTTCAGTTTGCTTAAGTGTTCCCTGACTCATCTTCCTTGCTTTAGGCTTTTTTCCTGTTCTCTGAGACCTGGGACTCCTGAAAGTCAGTCTTGCTGATCAAGACTGAAGCAAAGAAGGCATCTAGTACCTCAGCCTTTTCCATGTCCTGTGTAACTATATCCCCTGTCTTATTCAGTGAGACCCCGTTTTCCCTAGTCTTCCTTATCTCACGCATGTACTTAAAAACTTCTTGTCTTTGACATCCCTGGCTAGATTCAAATACATTTGGCTATAGCTTTCCTAGCTTTGTCCCTGGAAGCTTGGACAGTGCTTTTGTATTTCCCCAGGTTACTTGTCCTTATTTCTACTCTGTGTGCACTTCATTTTTGTGTCTGGGTTTGGACAGCTCCTTGTTTGTCCAGTTAGGTCCATGTCCCCAGGTGGGAATCTCTTGAACTTGGAGTAGCTGATCCTTGAATATAACCAGCTTTTTTGGGCTCCTCTTCTCCCCAAGACCTTATTCCATGGGACTTTCAAGCATTTCTTGAGTAGGCTGGATCCATTCTGAATTCCAGGGCTGTGAGCTGCTTGCTACCTTCCCTGTGCTCTCAGGGTCTTGACTTTACCATCTTATGGTCACTGCAATCAAGGCTGTGTTGACCTTCCCATCCCCAGTGAGCCCCTCCTTGCTTGATGAGTATGGGGTTCAAGGGAACATCTTGTGTCATGGGCTCCTCCCAGGTAATTAGAGGAGGAAGTTGTTGAAGTGCTGCAGGTCCCTCCAGGATAGCCTGTGTCCTTTTGTGTTGTTCCTCCAGCAGATACCAGGGTGGTGGAGGTTTGCCATGAAGACCAGGGCTGGAGGATGTGAAGCTGCTCCTCTCGCTCTGTGGAGGGCCTCACCCACATGCGTTTCCTGTTCAGGTGATCTCTAGCAGACACCTACTAAAATGTTGCCTTTACCTCTTCTCTCCTTGCTCTTAACCCAGAAGCTTTCAGTTGCCTTCTCATCCATCCCTAGGCAGATCCCCATGCATTCCAGCTGCTTGCTCACATAAAGGGAATGAATTTCCAGTTTTGTTAGTTACTATTTTTATACAGTTTGGGTTTAGGTTGCTGTGGAGAAAATGGGACAGTCCCCGGATTTATCTTGTAAGAGATTACTTTAAATACAGCTTCATAAAAATTAAACTTACTAATTCTGAGTAACAGTGCATGTTCTTTCAATCATCTTCCCAAAGGTATAAAAGTATGAAGTGGATAAGTTAGTCAATTTGCATGCACTTCGGGGAATTTTCATACTGAATATTCCAGTGTTTTGTCTTAGCTTAAAAAGCATTCCATATATATAAAATTAGAGTGGATACTAGTTTCTGGGGAGGAAAGGACCATTGTTAGCTTAATGTTCCATGGGTCCCACAGTCAAATCTTGACTCACTGAATGTTTTTGTGTAGAATTATAAGAGTAACTATAATGTTTTCATAATTAAAACCAAGATACTGATGAGTGGTGTAGAAAGTGAGGCTCAAAGGCCTGCACACACAGGAAAAGACATCAGGAAAGCAGATTGAAAAAGAACAGTGAAAATATAAAGTGTGTATTTCCATGAAAGTCACTTGTGTCTGCTCTAAGCTCTGCAAAGTAACTTTTGTTTAATAAAATCTTACAAAGAATTCTTTCAAAAGTAGGAAGTTGCAACTTTGTATGCACAGATTATATAAAACATAAGAATTTCCCTGGAATGATTTATGCTATGATTGACAATGATTGCAGGCTTTTTGCTGTATTACACAATTTTAACAAAAATCAGAATCTCTTGTTAATGTGTTAACAAAACTGCATGAGATGATTAGATGAAAATATCTCCCTAATAAAATTCCATATAGCAAAAATTAACTTGTTATTTAGGAGATTCCCAGTAATAAAAAGTGATGCATCGGCTATTTATGTGCTGCTTTTATCTCCTTTTGCCAGGTACCAAGTGGAAGATGAGTCCTCTCATTTGGATGAAATGCCACTGATGATGTCAGAAGAAGGCTTTGAAAACGATGAGAGTGATTACCATACTTTACCAAGAGCCAGAATTTCTCAGAGAAGAAGAGGCTTGGAATGGTTTATCTGTGGTGGCTGGAAGTTCCTTTGCACTAGGTTTGTCACACACTAGTACTTTTAATTGAAGTTTTTAACAAATTAAATAAATAGTAACTTTGTATTGTGTGATGTGTGCAGAGTACAGAACACAGAATAATTTGCTTGTCCTGAATCTTTTGGGTTTTTTGGCTGCATTTTCCCTACTAGGATGTTACCAGCGGTTAAAAACAGTTCTGAAGAGCTGATGCTGTTGTGCTTCTCCTGTCTGCCTTGCTGACTTGCAAGAGAGATCATGAGCTAAACTTGTATTAATCTGAGGTCCATAATTTGGCATGTAATGCTGGTTTTTACTTCACTCAAAACTGCAATAGGGTAGAGGGGTTGAATTTTTTACTTTTGTGGATATTAATGTGTTAAGTTTACAATATATATAAATTTATTGGTGTTGCTGTAAGGAAAAAGCAAATTCATCAACTAATGATTAGTTAACCCTTCAACTGTAAAGGTTAACTGGTGGCCTTAGAGTGAATTACAGCTGGAATTGCCTCTTGTGCTTTGGTTCTTATTTAGAAACTTTCTGTGCCAAACTCTGCTCTATGCAAATACCTTGCAATAGTAATTTTTGAATGAATTTTCGGCAGAATTTCTAAATAGAGAAATTGTGGTTAGGATTATTAAGGATCTTCCTTTTCTGTAATTTGGAGTGATTAAATCTGGGAATAATTAAAGCAAAGTGAATGAAGCATTTTCAGTGAATTTAAATGATGAATGCTTTCTTTGGCAGATGTTTTTAGAACTGATTTAGATAGAATTCTTCACAGCTGGCTTTTATGGCACTTTAAGAGGCCTGTTGTTTTACCTGAGCAAAGCTGTGTTTGTACATCTTCAGATTTCTGAGATAGTGGCTACAAAGCTTTAAAACACATGATCTGTGTTGGTTTCTGTTTTATATAATGATTTAGCAAAAGCTCATAGTTTATTAATTTTATGGTAGGGATTGAGTGTTTGGAAGGTGGAAGGAAGGATGGAAGACAGAAAAGCTTACAGAAGTATTTTGTATATGTAAATGGGTTTTGGAAGCACTGTTTCTGGTACAGACCTACATTTTAGTTATTAAAAAAAAAAGTATTTAAAGAAGCTGTTAATCTTTTGGACATGTCTTAAAATTTAGATACCTTTCAAACAATATGCTTTTATGTGAGTTCAGTTCTGTAAGTATTAGTGATTGCTAGTTACTGTGGTTATATTCCTGTAAACTTTCATGAAAATAGGCAGATCTGTAAAGACTGCACCCTGACATGGAATTTACAGTGTTTGGATAGAGACAGACAATTGCAAGGTGAGTTTATGTTGGAATTAATTAGAAGTTGTGAGAGAATGTCACAAGAAATGGTCATTAGTGCTGAAGATTGCAAAATTTCATGTTCCTGCTTGCTTTTTAAAATTGAGAGGTACATTTCAGCTTTAAAGCCTTACTTGAGTCATATTTGTCATGGATTTTTGAGAAGGGAAAGAGAAAGGAAATTGCACTACAGATTCTTTTTTTTTTTTCCCTTTTTTGCTGTGCTCATATTTTACTGCTAATATAGGTGTGTAAAAAGAAAAGTCTTCACTAAGAAAGAGGCTTTAGGGGAGTATGACTGCTGCATTGCTGATTTCCTCAACTGAATTCGGACACAATAAAAAGTCCATTTGGTCTTGCATTTTTACCTACTGGCATTTTGATCACATTAGTGCTCTCTGTAATAGAACACCATAGCAGATAATTTTCATTTTTCTGGAAAAAATAATGAAAAAATGACTGTCAGATTCTAGCAGAAGCTTGACATTTCAGTTGGATATTGTGAGGCAGAGAATACTCTCACAGGAAAGCTGCAGATGCCTGCTTAGATGAGGTAGGGAAAAAGATGTGGAAGGAGGGTGAATCCCATGGTATCTTATCTACTGGTCCAGTTAGGCTGGATAGAAACCTCCTCTTGGGTGGGCATTTCTGAGTGAGTGTGTAAATACCTGTCATTGTAGCAGGGAGATTTCATCTGGGCTGAGAGCATTATTGAGGCTTTGTAATTGATGAAAATCAGGGACGTGCGGTCAGTGTAAGTTATTCTTTCTGATAGTTTTTCATTAAAATAGCACTTTACAAATTTTTGCTGGTGCCTGCAGAATAGTTGAGGTTTTGAAATGCCAATTTTCAGTTGCTAAAGTTACCTGGGATCATGCAAAAAATCATGCAGGAAACATGGAGGCTACTGTATTGTCATACCTGCAGTATTTATTTACCCTGTGTAGTAGAATTAGTGACAGTGTTTTTATGGAGTGTAAAGTATCGGTTTGGGACACAGTTGTGTATTGATGCCTTCACAATTGAAATGGAGAGGAGCATGTGAGAAAACAGTTTTTGTGTATGTTGGTGTATTCATGTTAAATGAACAACTGAAACTTATTTCCAGAAGATAAACAGGTTTCCTTAAGTGTAATGTAAGATGAAAGCAATCTGAGACCTCTTCAGTTAAACAGAATTTAAAATTTCACCCTATTTTTATGGAAATCAGTATCTCATACCTGCGTCTGGGAGAGGCTGAAATCTCAGCTTCAACATCTAGAATTTCTTTTTGTGCTTTAAATGAAATTGTAAATTTTTCAAAGCTGTGACAGAAAAATGAACACAATAAAAGATTAGGCATTATTCTGGAGCCGAGCTCAGGGGGCCCCTAATTTCTCTTGGGTTCTCAGTGAGAGTCTTGTGTTTGTGTTCAAAATCACTTTACATGTTGCAAACAAACAAAAACCCCCATACACAGTAGGGGTTTCTGTCTGTCTTTCGTTGTTAGGATTAATCTCATTTTTGTGAGAGGAAGTTTTTCCATCTCTTGCTTTGCAACTTTAGAATTTTATATTCTATGGATTTTTGTGCCTACATCACAACTGTTACTTTTTAGTCTCAAAAGTTTCATCTTCTATGCAGAAGCAAATGTAGAAGGCTTGACAAAGTTCTGTGTACTTGAAAAATGATTTTGTAAAAATCTTCTCTTCAGCTTTTAACTTCGGTTTAGACAGTAGACTTGTTGGTCAGATCTGAATGATGTGAGCTTTATTTGAAAATCTCCGGCTCTTTAAAGAGTTTTTACATTTGCAAGGAAAAAATCATAATTTAATTAAATGTTGCCTTTGATTTTGAACAAACTGAAGACTTAATTCAACCAATATAACTTTTAACTTCAGAAACTGCTTATTTCTTGCTTTCATAGCACAGTTAAAAGAAAACTTTGTGATATAGCAGCTGTTTTGTGGTTGTAATCATTTCCCCTTTAACTTACAAATTCTCTTCAAGCTTGTGAAATTATAATGCACATAGATCAATACTCTGGAGTTCTTTGGGCTGGATTGATTTCTTTCTCATGAGATTTACANAGAATGACATGACCACTGTGTTGCTTTTGGCCTGATTACTGAAGCTACCTGTTGAGTACAATAATTACAGTATGTTTTCTTTGCAGAACTAGTTTCTGCTACTTAAAACCTAATAAGGAAAAGCTGACCCTTGCAGACAATATAGAGCTTTTATATTATCTTTCCATTCTGATGAAAATGCTGTTTTGTGAAAGATACTGGCAGTTAAGCTTGTAGGATAAAAGTAATGAAAAGAGAAAATAAAAAAGCCTTTATTATTAGAGCTGCAGAGTCAGTTGAGACTTTTACTTTAGCTTTTGACTTGTAGAGATACGCTCTATTTATGAAAAAGTTAAGGGTTCTTATTTAACAATTACTCCAGGTTTTGATTTGTTGGTGGGGAGTGTTTTTGGTTGGTGGGTTTTCTTGTTGTTTTTAATTTAAGTATGGTATTGGTTACTAATATGAAGACAGTGGTTATTGTTCCTCCACATAAAAATAATACATTAGGAAGGAGGTTAGTAAAATGCTATTTAATAAATATGCCTTGAAGTTCTTTTATATGCTTGGTTATTTTTCATATATACCGTCTGATATATTGATACAGACAACACAGCTTGCAGCTAGCTTAAGGAAAAGGCTTTCTGTGCATGTATTGAATTTTCTAGACAAGGGCATTTGAAATACAAACTTAAATCAGTGAACAAGGTTGCACTTTATATTTTTTTATTATTGAATCCCTAGCATAATATGTGGTTTTATATAAGAGTTCAGAAAAATATGAAGTGTGTCTCAATGGTACTACATCTTAAATTATGTTTCTAGGCTATTTGAAGCTTGGAGAATGCTACTCTCATTTGTCATACAAATTTACTGGGTACAGAAAGCCCATTAAAGGGTCTATACCCTTGCTCGAAAATATGTTCTGTATTGGGGAATGTTAATTTAAGAACAGGTTAGAAATGGTTGATAATCTGAATTACAAAAATTTTGGATAGAGTTCATTGGTGTTAAATTTTTCAATTAAGATAAATTGATTAGGATTTCTGAGGCCAGCATGTCCATCTTGTATTCTTTCTGCGATAAAGCAATAATTGCTGCTGCGACTAAATAGGAGAATCTAACTGATTACTATTTTTATGGTAGTAAAGCTCATCTGAATCATGACATAATTGATTTGGGCATAACCTGTAATATTTTCATTGTCTGTGACTTCTCACATCTGAGAACTTGACTGTTGTTAGCGCTGTGTCAGTCGAATCCCTTTTGTCAGAGGTATCGCAGTTGTTTCCCCGTCAGACATGACTCTTGTTTTTGTGCTTTTTGGCATTTGCTAAACTAATGGTCATGATGGTGTCTGCTGAACTGTTGCAAAAAAAGTCGTTTCAAGGAGACTCTGTGGCAAGGAAGGCAACATAATTATGTTGCTTTAGGTAAATGTTTCATTTTAGC
This sequence comes from Cyanoderma ruficeps, assembly GCA_008694505.1. Lineage (NCBI taxonomy): Eukaryota > Metazoa > Chordata > Aves > Passeriformes > Timaliidae > Cyanoderma > Cyanoderma ruficeps. The sequence continues at coordinate 62,595,240 of VZDJ01007755.1, forward strand.
AGTGGAGAAGTCCTTAGTATCTGAGGAAATGATTCTCCAAAAGAGACTGTGCCTAATCAAATATTCAGTCTGTTTACAGTTCAAATTCAAAAACTGATTGAATAATGCAGGATTTCAAAGATTTTCAAGGAATTTCTGTCTATGGGACTGTAGGCAGAGCTGTCATGCTAGCTCACTTTCTCCTGGAAAAAAATCTTTTCCTGGGAACTTTTTTCCTACAGATCTGTCCTTACGCTTCCCATTATATAACTAAGCTGTCTGTTCTATCTCCACACCCCTGTCCTGGAAACTAACAAGTTTAAATCTTTAATGCCATGAGCAGTTTTATTAAGTAAAAATCCAAGTTGGCATTAAGTGGAATCATTCTGCCTTCTGCTGTAAACATATAACCTGCATTGTTTCAACTATTTTTACAGGTTTTTAGATTTTTTAAGGTTGGGGATGGATAGAACTGAAAATAATCCCCTTTTATTCAGCATTAGTTTACAGCTGGATCAATCTGCAGGCCTGGTTTTCCCATGCAGTTGCACGAGTATTTGTGCCAGCACAATGGAAGGAGCAAGAATCCACACCTTTGCTTTGGGGGGAGGGAGGTACTGGACATTACAGCAGCAGCAGGATCTGTTCACAGCCATTAAACTCATTGTGGAATCATGAAATGGAAAGACTGCTGTTCATTCTGCTTTAAAGACAAGTTTAAGTAATAATATTTCTGATTTGTGTGTTACTAAATAAGAGGGCTGAATTTTGAAAGTTGAATTACCACCATTACAATTTTTGTGATAGAATAATTCTTTGTCACTATTTTAAAGTGACTGGGAAATGCTAAAGAAAGCAAATTTCATTTTTGTAACAAAAATAAAATGCATATTTATGTCTGTCCCATAGTGAGAGTTTCAGGGAGAAAATCTTAATAATCCAGCATTTAAAATTGAAATATTTTAAAGGTCAGCTTGTGAGTACTGATGTAGTGGTATTTCTATAACAAAGTTATTGTTGCTTTGAATAGTTTTGCTATTGGCATAACCTTCAATTTTCTTTAAAAAGAATCAACAACTTTGAATTCCATTCTTTGGCAAAATTAATTTGTAATAAGCATGGGATAATGTAGACTACACACAAGAACACTTCAGTAAGGATTGTGGCAATGTAAGCTAACTGTCAGCCTTCTTTCCTGCAGTATTTGTGTGTTTCATGATTCTGTAATTGTGAATAAACAGACTAGGACAGGACCTTAAGAGGTTTCCAGTCGATTCCTTGCCTGTACAGAATGAATTATATCTATCACTGATGTCTGATCTAACCACATTTTAGAGATCTGCAGCAATTCCAGCCTCCTTAAGTGTCTCCTCCACCCCTGTCATTAAAACAGTTCACTCAATATCTATCCATGTAGTGCCCACCTTGCTTATTGATTTGCCACAGCTGAAGGTCTGTCATTAGTTAATAATGGTGGACCTAGAGAATAATTGTCCCTTTCCTCTTTACAGCTGGTTCTTGCATACTTGAAACTGTGTTAGGTCCACACTCAGTCTTCTGTGAACAGCTCTGTTTCTTTTGATGTATCTAGTACCGGCCTGCCCTGCTTTCTAGACCTGTAATTGTTTTCTTGCTCTTGTGTGTGGTTTGTGTTTTCCCAATAGGCCTGTTTGTTGAAATTTGGTATTCAGAATGGTCCTGTGAGCCAACTGAGATCATGCTAGCACTGATTGAGAGAAAGGAATACATTCATGACTTGCTACAAATATGCTTGTTCAGACTGACCAGATATCTTTTTTTGCATGTGTGTAACATTCTCATGCAGTAACTGAGCTGCCACCTGGTTTTTGAGCATTTCCTGGTTCTGTATTTGTGTAGTTGGTTATTTCTCTGTAAACTGTCTTGGTCTTGTCCCTGTTCAAGGGCATTCTATGTCTTCCAGATAGTTTTTTAGTTTGTCTTATCTGTCAATATAGCCTTGAACTCTGGTCTGCTCTTTGCATGTACCCCTCTCTCTTCCAGTTTTTTTGTGGTCTGAAAAATTAAATATTCAACAGTCAATTACCCAGTAAGTTCTAAGTAAATCTTTGTGGACCTTCACTGAAATTACTTTGCTTTTTATGTAAGCTACTCTGCAATTATGGTTTTTCCAACTGCATCAGTTCCAAGAAAATATTCCTTTACTTTTCTATGATAAATATCTTGAGAGTTAAATTTTATTAGAGAACATAGAATCGAGTTGAAAGGGACCTTTTAAAATCATCTAATCCAGCCTCCCTGGCATGGGCACGGACATCTTTCACCAGATCACGGTGCTCAAAGCTGCAGGAGTCAATAGAGGATATGCACTCTCAAGCAGTAGTGCAGCTGGTTCTTCCCAGAGTGAAATTATTTCCATTTTAGAGACTGTTCTTGACATGTCACTATTTTCTTACAGGTGTGTACAAATACATATGAATAGATTGACTACACAGAATTAATCCAGTAAACAGTGCTGAGGTGATTGGATTGTAAATTTCTCTTTTGTTTTCAGCTGAATTCTTCCTGTTGGTGTGAATAAAATTTGTAAGAATTTCCTAACAGTTGTTTTCTTTTTGCTGCATCAAAAATATTGCCAGTACATTCAAAAACCTCACTAGAAATTGTTTCTCATGTCAACTTCGTCAGCTGGTGTAGCTGAAATCTGCTATCTGCTCAGTCAGCTGCTGTAGGTAAAGAGCATGGAAGGTCTGTCTGCTCAGTGTTCCTGATTCACTTGCCTAAAACAGACTCCCAACATGACTGAGGCATCTCCTCGCTGTATTAACAAATAAATATATATAAATTCTCCTTTAATGCATGGGATTGTAAACCAAGAATATGCACTGTACAGCAAACCCACTTTTCTTTGCAAATGGTCTCTGATGGTCTGGATACCTCTGTAGATAGTACTAGCAAGTACTTAAGCAGATTACATTTTGTGAGCTGAGTCACATCTATGTTTATTCCTTGTTTTATGGCCGTTTGTAGATAGTCTGTTGAACCTTAGAGGCATCAATCCATCTGCCAGCTTTTGTTCCTTCTTGTTGTGACCCCCTCCCACCATTCCTATATCCTTATCCAAAATACAGTTGTTCAAAGGTTGCTGTGAGCTCTTCTCTCACTGCTCATGAATTAAACTTCTTCAGTAGATTTGTAAGATGATTAGGCAAGGATGTTGTTCCTTTCTTCTGTGAACTGAAGTTCCCCAATTGCAGATCATTGTGCAAACTGCATTTACATAGTGGGCTTGTTTTGAATGTTTTTTTGGTTTTGTTTGTTAGGTTTGGTTTGTTTTTTTAAAATATTTGACAGTGTGGCATTAGCAGTGGTATGGAGAAAACTGAAGATTTGCAAATTATGTGCTGATTGTATCCAAAACTGCTGAAATCTTTTGAACTGTATCAAACAGAAACCTTATTTCCTCTTCAGTCATTAGCACAATCTGAGTGTCAGTAATCCAAGATAAAGAGTTTAGCCAAAGGACTATAAAGAATGATGCAGAATCTTAGTAACTAGAATTGAGCCTACCTGTGTCAGGGTAGGGTGTAGTGAAGCTTCCCATTATTGTATTAGGATTTTCTGCAAAAAATGTGTGAGTGTTTTTATATGCGTATGTCTTGGTGAGTTCAGTACTCTGAATTGCCCTAAATATTAGACGCTAATATCATGTTTGCTTATTTAGATGTGGCAAACATTTTTTAGCCTATTTTTCATAGGTATTTGTCTTCAGGGGTTCCAGGTTTGGAAATTGCGATCTTGTATCGTACCTTTTTAGTTTTAAAATAAACCCTTGTGTTTGTTTTCAGTTGTTCTGATTGGCTTATAAACATTTGTCGAAGAAAGAAAGACCTGAAGGCTCGCACAGTGTGGCTGGGGTGTCCTGAAAAGTGTGAAGAAAAATACCCCAAAAATGCCATAAAAAATCAAAAGTACAACATCTTTACCTTTATACCTGGGGTAAGGCCACTGAACATTTTCTGCTGTTGGGCTGACTGTATGTTCTGTAGTGTTTTTTGACTATTCCACAAAAAGATAATTTTATTTTCCCAGGTTCTTCTTTTCCTTTCTGTATTTGTCTCAATGACTTCAATGAAAAATTAACAGTTTGAGAGCAAGGTTGCATTTTTATTAAGTTGTTTGGTTTTCAAAGAGATATGTACTTAATTGCAGTTTGAGTCATTGGAATTCAGTGAAGCTTTTGAAATTTGAGATGGGTTTCTTTGCACTTTTCTATTCATCAGAAATTTGTAATCCTTTTTAAAAAAAGAAACACTTCTGCATGCAAAAGATTGACTTCAATTGAGAAGTAAAAGTTGAAAATTACAATTTAGTCCCATGGATCTTTTCTCATACTCCTTGCCATTGAAAGTATAATAAATAATGGATTCCAAAATGGGCAGCTCCTTAAAGGACAAAAACAACTAACATCTGCAATTTTTATCACAAGTAGGCCTAGTTTATTGCTTTTCAGAGTTGAATTCATTATTGCAGTGTTTTGCAGGTATTTTTGGGTTTGAGTGCTGTTCTCCAGCAAATACTTTCATTGTGGAGTGGAAAGTATTTTTGTCACTTTGTCCTAGGAAGCCATATTATGCCTTAATCTTGGTTTTTTGTTTGTACTATACACGGTGTATATGAAGACGGAAAAAACATAGTTTTGTCTAGTACATAGTTTTTAAAAAAAGTGTTGTTACAATGAAATTTAGCAACAGAGAAACAGTTTTTGAAACTTAAGCAGTTAAACCTAATAATGTATCCTACTGTGATATTATAAATTTTAGTATTACGCTTTTACTCATATTTTTACAAATGTCATCCAAAAGTCCTGTGTCCCATAGCAAAAACTGAATGTTTTGTACTTCTGAATACAGACATGCTTTGTCATAAATTTTTTATTTAAGTGATCATGCTGATTTATAAGAGTATTGATTCTATTCTTCTGGCCTCTTTAGTCCAATGACTGACAGGTGTTTTGTAATGCATTTCCTTATTAAAACAACAACAAAAAATTAATGGCCTTGTAATTAAGACTGATCTCCTGTCAGGAAAATAAGATGTCACTTATTACATGTGGATAAAATATTCTCATCATTACTGGAGAAAGCAAATGTTTTCTTCCAAAGTTTAAATTATTAAATACAATGAAATTGGTTCAGCCACATATTTTTTCCTAAAGGTCACAAAATTCATTAAGCATATAGTGAGCCATTGATTATTGCAACTAGAAATCTGCAGTGTAGATTACAAATCATGAACCAGATTCACATTTCTTAAAGGGATCAGCTATAATTTGCAATTCCCTATTGTGAGAGAGAATCTTTGTTCTTTTTTGATCTTTTAAAAATCTTGGATTTATCCAGTAGGTCAAGTCAGATTTTTAATTTGGTGCTAGTATTTGAAAACTCAACAGTAACTTCAAAATTAAGTGAGATCCTAAATGTAAAGCCCCATAGTTGGTGAAAATGAAATGTTTCCAAATTTTAATTCTAGATATAAATTAAGACTTTTCATCTATTAGAATATTGTGTAGCTGTCTTTTTTTTATGCTGCTTTACTAGAAGTAATTTGTAGGGAATATCATTGTATTGATTCCAAACCCTTAAATATCACAGTTATAAATATTGACTCCAGTGATCTACTTCAGTTGAAATTTTCATCATGTGAAATTTTGTGTTCTCTTCTATGGTTTTTTAAACACTGATGCTGGCAATGGGTAATATTCAATGATTTCATATCAAAATACAAACTTAAAATAATGCTTAGATTAGCAGAATTCTACTTCCTGGCTAAAAGAGCTGTAACATTTCTAAAATATCACCTAATCTCTGAACATCACATAAAATGCTTGCTGCTTCTCTCTTTACACCCGTCTGTTCAATTTTCATTTACAATTTCATATACACCTGGATACAGCTGCTTAGGAATTTTGCACGAGTTTCCATAAAACATGTCTTCTGTGATGGGCAGACTTTGAAGATACCTCTCCTAAATTCAAGGCAGTAGTTCTATTAGTTTTATTAGCTGGAGACTTTTCAATTTGCTTAACTGGACTGAAGTGTTTAGTTTTGTATTGAATGAGCTGTCAGTGGTCTGCCAGGATTCAAAAGATTTGTGGCAGGGTACTTTTTCTCTTCTGTCTTCTACAAGACCTTCACCTCCTAAAGTACTGTCTGGACTTTTCTTTGACCTGGTGTATCAAGTTTTTGTAAACACTTAAACATACTAGCAGAAATGAGTATATGAACTTCAACAGCATCGACATAAGGTGCAGGTTCAGCCTGAAATACTTTCATTTTGGAAGAAGGCTCTGACCTTTCTGACAACTTCTGATTTCACTTTTTTACCTTTACAATTTTATTGGTAAGTCATGAAATAGCATTCCATGCTCTAAAAAAAAAATCTTATGCTTGGAGTCTGTTTAGATGGTCTCTAGCTGAACTGGCAGCTTTGAGGTACCACTACTTTGCTGTGCCTGCCAGAAAGACACTTTGAACTTTCCTGAATATTTTTTCCTCGCACGTATATGGGTTTTTACATAATTAAGTAAAATATGTTGGACTGGTAAGAGCAATAAATATGAGTCAAGTAACTTTCATTTTTATGCAGAAGTCATTGTAATATTAACTGAATTTTAAGATTAAAAGATGGAGACAATCTCTAAATGTGGCTTTTTGATCTATTTCCAGTGTTTTATCTTTGAAATAATTGGTTATTCATTTTCTTAAATCTCAGTGTTCCAAGTGAAGTCTTTGAAGATTCAAAATTCTATAAAATGAATAATGTTCTTAGCATTGTAATTACAACCAAAGCAATCTTGAGAACATGTGCTTGCTGAAGTGGTGCTTTTAATTACCAAAGGAATCTCTGCATCTGTCATTGCTTTGGAGTATGGGACAATGCATTCTGTTATAAGTCTATTGTGGCTTCACTTAAAAGTTGGATAATTAGCTCTGAGTTTAGACCAAATCTTTGATTTAGTAATAAATACAGGTACATTTAGTACCTATATTTAAGTCTTTGCACAGTGGTCTTGGTACATAGTCCAGTTTTAAAAATACCCCAAATTTATCAAATAGCTTTTTCAGAGTGAAAAGAGGCAACACTATCAGTGGATTTTTCTCAACAAAAATAGCACCATAATAATAAAATAATGTCATAGTAAGTGATGATATATAATATATTTTGCTATATAAGTACTGTAATGATTCCTTCTACGATAGTATGATACATAATGCTTTTATATCTCCTAACATGAAAAGGTGTTCTTTATGTATATTATGAGTACAAATTTTAAGACATTTATGTACTTTCTTTTTCATTTTAGGTTTTATATGAACAGTTCAAGTTTTTCTTGAATCTCTATTTTCTCATCGTGTCCTGCTCACAGTTTGTACCAGCACTGAAAATAGGCTACCTGTACACCTACTGGGCTCCTCTGGTAAACAGAAAAATACTATTAACTAGAAGTTTGGGGGTTTTAATGTCAGTGAAAGGTTCATATACATTGCATAAACCTGCAGCTGGTAAACTACCGTGGTCAAAGAACATAACAGAAGTAAAATGCTTATTTGAAAGCTGTTGTTTGAAAGCCTTCCCTTCCACTTGCCTACTATGCCTCTGCCCCACGGACGAGGTCATTTTTGTTAACCATCTGGTGTCAGTGTGTAGTGCTCTGTTCTGCCTGCTGGTCACTGGAGAGTTTAAAATAAACAACCAGCAAAAAAAGCTTCAGCTTCTGGAGAAACTTACTGGGTAACATAGGTCATTTGTGTGTGAAATATCTCTCCATTTATTGTTATTTGGCTCTTTGTGTTTTCAGACTAGGTCAGAATTGTGAGCATAATTTTTTTGCATTCCTTCTGTATCAGTTTTGACCACAACCTTTTCTCACAAAAATTGAGATAAAATATTTTAAGCCGTGGATAAATCAGGAAGAAATTTGGCCTTGAAAATAAGTTACTAATTAAACATGCTTCTCCAAATTGATCACCCTGCCAGTTGCACTGGCTTTCTTTTGATATGTCTTTATATTTTTGAGCTCTCTGCAGTATTTTCTTGGGACAATGTTCAAACCACTCGATTCTGACTCAGGTTTTTCCTATGGTCTGAAAACTGAATTCTCTTCAGAGGAGACCCTTTTGGTAGTCTGCCAGCTGTATTGCCATGATTTGGAATTATTTTCTTACTTGTAACCAGATCATTATCTTCTCTTTCATCTTCTTGCCAGTCCCTCCACACTAGGTTTAAAGGCAGCAAGAGCAAATGCTTTATGTTTTAAACTTTTTTAAAAAAATTGGTATTTTTCTGTAGCGTTTATTCTCAGTAGTATTCAAGAAGAACTGTGACATGCTGACTGCTTGAGTAAAGGTCGTTCTTAACAAGTCAATAGAGTAAATATTCTGGATTGATTTCATTGTTTTAATTGTTGTAACATGTGTCCTTTTAACTATGGATAAATGGAGAGACCGTCTTGGGTGTTCTTCCCACCTCTCTTCCCAGACTCTTGCTTCTGCTGCAACAAAAAACCACTTTCAAGATAGAAAGCTTGTTCAACAATGGGATTTTAAATGGATATTTACAAAGTCTTTGTCACTGACACAGTAAGAAAAGACAGAAGTCAGCCTTGTCTGGAAGTTGCTCTATTGACCATGATGTGCTGTGTGCAGTGCTGTACATTAGTGGGGTACTAAGGAAAGAAAACCAGTAAACCCTTAGCATCTCAACCCATTTTTGTCCTGCTAAAACAAGGGAGAAAATAATGTATTTTGCAAACACCAGTGATCTGTTCTGTATAAATATGTTTGTGTTATTCAAAGGTATTTTGAATTATGCATCCCAGTTTTCACATACAGCTTGAAAATACCAATATCTCAATATGTTTTTTTTTGCTAAACTCACTTGTTTCTGCTTTAATAGCTTTTCTACTAATAATCAACCTCCAGGTAAAAGGCAGCAATTGAATGTTGAGCGAAGCTAAGCATCTATGAGCAAAATACAGAGCATTTAAGTCTGATCCATTGATCTGCTTTTGCTGCTTGACAGATATAGGTTTTTTTGAAGCGCATATAACTACTGATAAATCTTCACTAAAAATCAGAGGAGTAGCTATGACTTCTATTTTCTCTCAAAATTTTAAAGGAAAATTGTTTGCCATGATACTTAAAAGCAAATGACTAGAAGCTGACTATTGCTAGAACTGTTCTAGGAGTTTTTTGTTGGTGTTATGTGGATTTTGTGGATTGCTTAGTTAGGATTTTTTTTGCCTCGGTTTATTTCAACTTTTTTTTACAACACAGATACACTTAAATCAATCCCCAAAGTTCTTAAGACTATTTTGCTAATTTATTTTCATTTGATCTAGGGAATGAACTTCTCATTTCCACTCCAGCATACAAAGGGTTTAAAGCATACAGGTTTGATTGTAGGCAGTACACTAAAGATACTTACCTGCTTACAGTTAAAGAAAGATGACTGGTTCCTTTGTTAAACTGGCTTCACAATTTTAGCTCTCCTTTGGAAGAATATCAACTTCTTTTGAGCAAATTAGTAAAAAGAGAAGTGTTATTCTTAAATTGTTCCTCATACTTATGGTCAGCTGTACTCAGCTGCTCAGCAACGCACTACTAGAGGAAATTCTTGCAAGTAGCATCTTGCATTCTGTGTTTTGATTACTGTCTAGTAACAAGGTGTGTGCAAATGAGAAACATGTTTGAAGGTGCTTCACAAGTGCCCTTTTTTATGCTGCTTAAATATCTATATTGCCAAAGCATATGTAAATGCTGCTGTTACAAAGGGAGAAAATCTGATTTTTCGTTCGATTATGCCCTGGGGAGTAAACAGAGAATGCTTTTTGCATAGGCCATTTTTTGTTCTATGTAGTTCCACTATAATTGTAGCCAATGTAAACTTGAACAGACAAGTAGTGCTTACCTATAAGGTCACAGCTGAATAAGCCTTGGAACTTTGGTCTGAAACTACAAAACAACCCTAAAATCTGTAGGAGGATTTTAGTCAACACTTTAGGAAAGTTCTACAACTTCACTCCTTTCATATTGCTGGGACATTAAGGGAAGATTGGCAAACTGTGGACTCCTGCAAGAGAAGTGTAATGGCATAAATTTTCTTCTGTAAAGTACTGGTGGGTGTCTGAAGCTAGATAGATAATGTAGAATCTTGTTTGTTGATACTTGAATTTCGTATTCATCTTAGTCATAATAATGAGAGGTGCTTTTACTGGTAAAAATTTTCTTTCTCTTTCACTGATGGAGAAAACCTCAAGTGCTGAGTCTAAGCTAGAAGACCTGATCTGAGGAGGTTTAGAGAGGTAGAGAGGAAATTTATGTGCCTATCCCTGAGCTGTTTTGTATTTTTTAGCTTACCAATCTTTCTACCAGAGACCATCACAGCTGAGTGAAGCATTCTGTGCACTTCCAGTAGAAACTGCAGTGGTATTGTCCTGTGAAAGGAGCAGCCAAAGCATTTAGACACTTAGTTTTTCAGAACAAGTCCCCTTTTTCTTTGTCCATATTTGTGATGTGTAGATAAATAACGACATTTAAGATGCAAAATTATTAAACTAGCCATCTATTTATCTTTTTCTGTGTATTAGGAAAAAGACAACTTTTCAACATTAGAATTGGAGGCTTTTTAAATGCTTTTGGGAAAGCCCTAAAGTTTGTGGATGATAAAGAAGTACAGTTATTGAAACTATAAAGGCTGTCTTTAAATAATCCAAAGCATGTTCCTTTTTTTGCATTTTGAAATGCTGTCTAAATTATGTGTATTTGGACAGGTAGTTACTCTAATTATATTTGTACAATGTGCAAGTATGATTTTGTTTTTCCTGGACTAAACCAAGATACTATTTTAACTTACTGAAAGAAAGACTCAAATCCAAATTAAAAAAATAGAAGTAAATGTTCTAAGCACATGTTCTTACTCTGTGTAGTGTTCCTACTTGTCTATTTCTATTCTAGCACTGAGAATTCTGAACTGTGTAATTGTGTCGTTAACAGGGATTTGTTTTGACGGTCACAGTGGTGCGGGAAGCTGTTGATGAATTTCGACGTTACAAGAGAGACAAAGAAATGAACTCACAGTTGTATAGCAAGCTGACAGTACGAGGTTAGCAACACCATTTGTATAAATCCTTAAAATATTACATCTTTTTCTTATGTATGCTTTTGCAGGCTTTAAGTTCAAAAAAATAACTAATAGCTTCAAGCTGTAATACTCAGAATGAAACTTATATTGAACTAAATAAAGCATGTGATTTCCCTTAGACAGATATGATAGTTAAATTTGGCCTGTTTAGGAATTTTAATAAATATTTGGTTGTTTGTCAAAGAGAGGTGTATGTATATAATTGTATATATCTTTTAAGAATTCTGCTGTTTAGCACCCTTTACTTCAAAGTGCAGTTTATCTCTGAAATTGGTGCTGAATAGTAACTCAACAACATTGTCAACTGTGTGTCAAGCATTTATAGGAAATAAGGGAGCAGTAAAGAGTTAAACCAATTAAAATTCCCTGGAGCTTTTAAAATTTGTTGGATATATTTGTGCCTAAGAATAGGAAGGTGTATTGTAAGTCAGCTTCAATATCAAAAATTTGAATTTTTGCATGTAATTTGAAAGCTGATTGATCATGCAATATCAGGAACAGCAAGTTTTCTTTAATTGAAATAGAAATCAGTTATGACTTTTTTTGGACTCAACACCTTTTAACAGGTTTTCATGAAGACTTTTAAGGAAGTGAAGCACTTCAGATGTGAAGTGACAATTAAATCCAGTAAAATATTGTAAATTTTAAACACAGGCATAAGAGAGAACTATGCATTGCTCTTCACTTTTATGTGCTTAGCACTTTTTACTGTTAAATTCAGAACAGAGTGCCACGTAGAAAGGTGCCAAAGAATAATGAATAACCTATTATGAAATCTAATGAATAGCCTTACAATAAAACCTTGCTTTTACCATTGAGAGGCGTTTTTTTTTCTCTGTTAAGGGTTTTCCTCAGCATAAAAATTCTAAAAATCGGAAGTTAAGGGAACGTGAGGTTGCACCTTAGGCAGTTAGAGTATATGGCAGACATTATGCCAAATATAAACTCTTTTTACTTCTTCCCAGCACACATTTCAGTGCACTTCTTAGTATATCTTGGTGAATATTTTCTGAAAATCAGTGGGAAGACTAACATTACCAGGTCTTGGAATCTTGATTAGAAGCTAAACTCTTGGAGTAGCACTGGATAGTATTGTCCTAAGAAAAAAAAATGGATGAAAAGCTTGTAATGTAACACAAGTGTGTTCTGTATGTTCCCATTTTTTGGAGTAATTGGAAGGTAAACAGTCAACAGTGTCATTAGTAATGGCATAACCTAGAAGCTGAGAGGCATTCATGCTGTTTCTTTCCAATATAGACACTTGCATTGTTTTCTGGAGTTTCCATACTGAAGAGAGCAGCTGTGGGGAATAGTCTCATGTTCTTCCTTTCCTTGTCAGTCTGGAATAGTGTTATCAACATTTAGAAGTACAACTGTTGAAATTTGGTATATGGGACAACTGGCATAGCTATAATTTGTTTAACACAAGGGTTGCACTGCAAGCATCCAGATTTTTTTTACAGTAATTAATACAGTCTGTTAGGAAATGGAATCTTAATGGCTTTTATTTCGAAGTTGTAATTTAAACTGTTAGTTGGCCTATTCATTTTTTAGATCTGTTATGGTAGGGCACTCAACACTCACCTCGAAACAGAACAGTCCTGCCCTATTCAGCAACAGTGTTAGTAATCTGAAATTCTTAATTCAGGAAGCACATGTACAGTTTATAGTTACTTTTGTGGTGTAAATGTCAAGAATGACATTTGCTCTTTCAAGAGCAAAGTTTGGTGCCGTTTATGCTTCTCTTTTTTAAACTTACATTTAGAGTTAACAGACATTTAAGCAGCATTTAAATGGAAGTTTTGGAATTGCAATTTCCTCTTTTCCTGCTCACGAAATATTTTGAGAGGGTATATGTATTTGAAAAACCCTTCATTTTTGCTTCTCTTCGAAATAAGGAAGTTGTTAATGAAAATTGGATTTTGTCACCTTAGACATTTAAAAGTATTATACAGTAGTGTATAGGTAAAGCCCAGCAGTTATATCAAGAACTGACACATAGAGAGCAAAGACTTAATAAAAAACAAGCTTTAAAAATGCCCCTATTTAAAAAAAAAAGGGTATCAGCTTTTAACCTACAAGTGTTTGTATATTTTAACATTCAGATTTTGGTGTCAGTGCCATCATGTATTCATACTTGATTTTTGTTCTATGTGTTTTTTGAAGACTTCTCTTCTACAGAAGTAAAGATTCAAGATCTCTCCTTACAATGAACTCTGAATTCCATGTTGGCAATTATGTGTGATCATTGAACTAACAATGTTTTGAGTAATCACCAACTTTGAGTGAAAATATTACTGCAGTCACCACTCAGAATTGTACTACATGTTGCCACAAACCCATATATAAAATCATGAGTAGTGATAAATTGCACTTTTTTCCTAGTACAGGGTTCTTCCATAATGAGGTATTCTGAAATGGAGGTATACAAATTTGATACAAAAATATGAGACTTCGTCCCATGATAATATTAGACCAAAATTTTTTACATGTTTCAAAAGGATGTAGGTTTATCTTATTTATCTGTGTAAATTAATGAAGTCGAATACTATGCTTCCATACACTATTTTTAAAAATAACTTTCAATATAACTACCTAATTTTTAGTATTGACAGTATTCTTCAAGTGGAAAAATTTGGCTAGGCCTACTATACTAAAGTACAAGCTAATGGTTTGGAGAAAGAAGGCTTTGTTACTTGTGAATGAACAAACTTGATACTGATTTAATTAAAAGCCTGAAAACTGATACCATTCTTAAGAGTCACTTTTCAGAGTGGAACTGCACTTTATACTGCTCTAGTATCTTTTTTTCCCCTAATGATTTTATGACTTGTGCTAGTTTTACAGTCTTTTATTTGAAATATTTATTTTTTCCATCTCAAAGTTAGAGAAACTGACATAGAGATGTTAAGCAGGTTGCCCATGCTCAAACTGAACAGTAGGAAAACTTAAAATTAACAAGCTTCAGTGTTCAGTTTTGGTTGATAAAAATGAAAATTTAATGAAAATCATTCCTAGTTAGTTGTTTTCCAAATTATGGGTTTACTAAAGGAAAATAAACATATTTGTCACAATAGAAGTTATTAGGATCTAAATTGTGATTTATTACTTCCATAAAGATAGTGTGGATAGGCTGATTTGTAAACTAAATTTTTTATATACAGTGCTGCAAAAGATTAAAATTGGGGGTGTCTGTAAATGTCTATCAGGCTTAACTTTCTGTTGGAGTCTTCCTTAGTCTTGAGAAACCCTAAACGTGTGAATGCTGTCTTATGACTTGCATGTTGCTAGTGTAAGAACTACCAACTTTTGAACATAGGGGTATTCATGCTAGTAACTCTTGAAGATTTAAAATTTCTTTCTAATAATTAAAAAACTTGAATATGTATTTGTTGTAATTTTTTTAATAATAACAAGCTGTTGAGAGCAGGAAATCAGGGGAGAATGGAACATGTCTTTTAAGTGTTATTTATTTGTAGTTGGATGGGCATAGGTCAGATTAACATCCATAGGATAATTTTGATTCATGAGACATCCAGTGATGTGCATTCCCTATTTGTCGTGTAACATGGAAAAGCTCAGTCACCCCTTGTTGAATTTGCAATACGTAACTTTGCACTTTTCAAGTTGGTGAACTGGCTAAACATGAAGTTTGAAATGTCTCCATTTTTGTCAACCCTTCATGGCAAGTGATGAAACGTGCAAATCTGTAAATGCATTGAAGTTTTCAAGTGAGCAGGTCAATTAAGTCTACCTGTCTCATGCCTGTCATGTGATTCTTTTCCCTTGCTTCCTTGATTATGATATTGGACATATTATATTGTTCAATGTATGAGGAATTCTGCTGTCCTAATATTAACATTTGCCGCAAAATCTGCTTTACTGCATATGAAAGCCTTCAGATCCTTAATAGACAGTTTTCAGTCAGCATTCAAGGTTAATTTGGACGGAGGAATATCTGTTTCAGAGCAGTTCACCTGCATATCCTTTTGTAGAGTAGAAGACTGCAATGGGAAAACATTTAAACCTGGGCATGCAGGTTGGAGAGGTCTTCTGTTTTTCATACCTAAAGGACCATTATACATTTGACACACTGTGCACTTAAGTATGACCAGTTAAGTGCCTATATAAATGGCTATTCTGATGTGGAATCACCTCAAGATCATAAACAGGCTATTATCTATTTCATTAGCCTGTGAAAAGCCAACTGGATAATAAAATTGTAAAGCAATTTTAACTCTTCTTTTCTCCCTTTCCATTCTTGAACTTGGCAGTTCTGAATCTTTTCTAGCTAGGTTTATCTGTGCAGTGTTACTGAAGTTTCCAAGAAAAAAAAATCAAGAAGAAAATAACTTACTATAATAGTCACAACTACTAGTGGCAGAAGAGCCTGCATCTGTCACTTTATCTCATAATGTTTAACATGTTGCAGAGCTCTCACTTTGTAACCTGAAAAGCAAAAGAAAAATTGAATGTCAGGAGAGATAAATTTAATGAAATTTCACCCAGGATTCAAGTGTGATAGACTTTGGTCTTGGCTGTATGCATAAAGGCTATTAAGGAATGCAACAGAGTTGAAAACATACATTTAAAACTGTGTGAAGTTAAGAAATTATTAATAACCAGTAATTACTATACAAGAGGGAAAAGTATGAAAACTAGTGTGTTACTTTTGGAGACCTGTAGTGATTTCAATTTTTTTTTGTTAGAATTTCAGCTCTTCAGGAACAGGTTGTCCCTCTGCTTTGAAAAGCCAGTGCTTTAAGAAACAATACTATATCTGAATCTAGAGGTACAACATTAGGTCTTTATTGCTTGTAACATTTCAGACCTACTGATGACTTTATTCCTGGTATTTAGACCATTTGGAACAGACAAGTTTTTAAAAAATTACATCAATTTTATCTGATTAGGGAATCAGTAATAACAACAGAAACAGAACTTGAAATTTTAATGTAAGAATGAATTTAAAATAGAGGCCAAGAGAGGAAAAACTAAGGGGACTGTTACTCCACTTTTTTGCAGCATTGAGGAGATTGGATAAGAAAGAATTTTACCCAAGAGTAGACAGGACACATGGGAGAGAAGCTAGGAAGCTTTTTTGTAGAGTTTTACATTTGATGGTTAAAGACTAACCTCACTTCACTATGTAAGATGGAGTTTGAAAGAACAACCTAAAAACAGCAGTTGCTCTGAAAGATCAGCATCCTCACCTTGGACTCACTGGAACTTAAAGTTTTTCCCCACTGCCTACCTGCTCTGTTCTTCCCCAACTCCCCATTATGTTATGTGTAGTCTAATTATGCTGACAGCTCGGGCTAATGGATACCAGGAAGAACTTTCATGTGACCTGTACTGCTGTCAGCCAAGAGTTTTGTATTTATGGGTTAGAGACAGGCACTATTACTAAATCCACAAACAGTACTTCAGACTGTATTAAAGGTAGCATGGGTAAGGTATAATAACAACTTACATAAATTTGAAAATGGTGTTTTCGGAAGTGTCTGTTCTTTCAAGAGTGGCAGTCAGGTGATGGAGACACTTTTTGATAAAAAGAAGCATAGTTTATACCCACATTTTGTTTACTTCATTTCCTAATTTTTTTGTGTGCAGTACTTGTTAGCACATAGGAGATATTTATTAGTTTTTCAAATCATTGCAGTTCATTTAAACTGGCTTTATCTCGAGAGTATAATGACTTACTACAGACACATTTCGGTGTTCCTGTTCTGCGTAATTTTATACATTGCTTTAGGCGAAAGCCTTGCGCCTTGGTGGACTATAAAGTCTGGATGCGCAGCCACTTCTGACAGCTTTGGACTTTTTATTGGTAATTACACAGATGGTGAAGTGTGTTTTGCTACAGAGATGTTTTTAGAGAAAAAATAGTTTGCAAAAATAATTTATGCAGTGAATAACATTCAGTGTCTTTTTTTCTAAGTGCATCTTCACTAAGATGTAGTATTGCATTATTTTAATGTTCTCTGAAATGGTATCTAATCAGTCTCATTTTTGCTAGCCTAAAAGAAAGCGTTATGTGTTGACTTTCCAGAATTTTAAGTCACTTTTTTAATTACTGCCACATTTTACCATTTAGTATTTAATGTAATATATCCTGCCATTCAAATTTATTGTAGAATTGTCCTGTATGTATGTAAGGCCTTTTCCTTATGTGTGAGGATGTACAGGATGATCCAACCAGACATGTTAGTGTCTAATAAAGAGAGCATCCTGTTCTGTTGCACTAAGTCACCTAGAAAGCAGTCTGATCAGGAAACTTTTCTATTCATTAAGTGAAATCCCTGGAGCTGCTGCATCAAGTACAAACAAAGGTGCAGTGTGGGTGTACTTGGCATCAAAATTTTTGCTTTATGTCTGCCCTACATCATGTTGCAGATGAACATTCTACCTTCTCTTGGCCTCTCGGGCTTAGTGTCTTTTAGTCTTTAGTGTAGGTGCAGTGCAGTTATAACCTGACTGGAAAATCTGATTGTTGAAGCTGATAAAATTGCCAGTAGTTGCATTTGGTCAGTACCTCTGAATAGTTTTGCTCTTATATGACTGTATAAGTGGTGTAGATCTGAGACTTGACATATCTCATACTAGAATTTTTGAGGCTGTTACTGCTATAGTCAAATGATAGACTGATAAATTGATGAAAATCATTAGCAGAAGAATGGAAAACAATATAGGAAATGCTATACTTTTGGTAAAGCCAATAGACTTAGAAAGCAAAGTAACATTACAGTGTTTCTTCTGGTAATGCTATTCACTTCTAGTCAAAACTTTGGAATTTTTAAGGAGAATTCGCACTGCAGGTAAGCAGGTGAAATGTGTTGATTATGTCAGACTGTTCTTTTAGTGGTTGAGCTTTAGTATTAGTTACTTTAAATTAAAAAAGAATAGAAGTTTTTGATACATCGACACTAAATTATTTTCCATAGGTATCTTGAAATTCTTGTAGAGAATTGCAGATGTTTTTGCTACAGCTTTTTATACCTTCTGCAGTCTTCTGCTACTTCCTCTCCTCTCACAAATGTATCTGGTGAAGATAGAATTTGTCTTATATTTGAGAGCAGAGGACAGAAAGTGCTTCTGGCAACTGAAAAATGGAATTAGTGGTCACCATCAGTAGCAAAGTCTGGCTCTCAGGAGTAACTTTGCAGACCGGCCAAATCACAAAAATTGTGATTTTCCTGACATTTCACATTTGAGAAGTGCTATTTTAATGGAAACTGTATTAAATGTTAGCTGTATATAATAAGAATACGTTTATTATTGACTGAATTAGACATAAAGGAGCTACTGCTTTTGTATGAAATTTTAAAGAGCAAGTACTCAAATTAATTACTCATAATGTGAATCTTACTGCCTTTTGCTAAATGTAAATGTAAGGAGTTTTGGTCTCTCTTTATTTAGAGTTTTAATGAGAAGGTCTCATGGATTTGCATCCTATCCTAGTTCTTTTATGCTATACTTAGTATAACTGAGATGTGACTGTGCATTGAAAAATCTGCTACTCATACACAATATTTTTGATTAAACTTCAAGCTTTTTGCTGCTCATTCTGTGCTTTTGTGTGTCTTCTATCCCAATTCATTTCACTTGTCATTTAGAACTCTACTACCTTGCCATGTTTTGACATGCTTGCCATCTTATACCTGCTTGGAATCATGGTAGTATTTTTCTTGAGGGAAGATCTTACTTACAAGGGGTGTGTTTCAACTCAGCAGGCTATTCAAGTATGTGTGTGTTTATATCCTCAGGGGATTTGGGGTTTTGGTTGTTTATAACTCAGGGAAGCAACTTTATTTGGGAGTTGTAGACCTGGGACTAGAACTCCTGAATTCTAGTGAGATCAATAATAACATAATTTGGGCAATAGCTTAACCTCTCTGTCTCAGTTTTTCAGTCCATCAAATAAGAATGTTAAAACTTAACAGTCTTACAAATATTAATACCCTACAGAACGTATGAAAATTAAATTGGAAAATGTACTGTGTATGTTTTTGAGTGAGTGTTCACAGCAGTTACTGATTGGGCAGCTTTAGAGAATGAAAAAATTCTATTTCAGCTTTTGATATTTTACTTTCCTAGAACTAAATCTTTAGGCATTTCTTTGACTTCAGAGAGATTTACATCTTTTCTGCTCTAACTGCCAACATTATCAGACAGTGCCAATTACATCAGGAACTTTAGTGGTCAAGCAAAGTTATCTGTTGGTAACAGGGCTGTGAATAACAACTCGTGTACAAGACTGCTCCATGACTATAAACCTAACAATTCTTGTCAGACACAGAAGTGGTGTCTAGTAGATGTGAAAGATTCCTTTTGCCAATTTTACAACTCTGTTATAGATACTATAGATCAGACTTGAGCATCTCCCACACATATTTTTTCTTCTAATACTGCTACAGTAGCTAACTGGTTACAAAACTGGAATTTTTTAACCCCTGGTTTGTTTATTCAAACAGATGAAATGTATTTATCAATGTGTTCAGCAGACATCTGTTTTGTATAAATTGTAACATTTTCACTTAAGAGTAGCATTTATAAATAACATTGGCATTCTGGGATTTATATTCTTGTTATTCTTTATTAATGTTGATTACATTTCTTCTTTTTTTTTTTTAAGGTAAAGTGCAAGTTAAGAGTTCAGACATACAAGTTGGAGACCTCATCATAGTGGAAAAGGTTGATACTTTTAAAATATATTTTAGAGACTAAAGATTATTAACATGCTAATTATCTTCTGAAGAAAAGTGTATCAAGGTACTTATCTGTGAAGTCCTAACTAGCTAGTATTTTAGTTCAAGTCCTATTTGAGAATCTTCAAGGAAGTCTTATATTTTAATTGAAATTATATTTTAATTGAATGTATATATTTATATTTTATTAATAGATATATGCCTAAATCAGTCTTGTGAAGGGAATACAACTACAGAATTAAATTCCCTGACATGTGCTGTGCTGAATCTTTTAAGATGTCTCCTTACTGATACCTTCCTTTTGATGGTTGAATCAGTGTTTCTCTGTCTGAAACTTTCAAGGATAATCTTTATTTATGTGTGTGTATATATAAAGACATATATTAATATTTATATATTTGTCTTTTTTAATATAATACGTGTCTAACTATATATAATTAAATAGCAAGAAAGTTTATATATTTTTAAATGGACAGAAAACTTTCAGTTGCTTTGTAGATGGTGAGTGAGAGCTGTGAATTTTTCTTTGCTCTATATTAACATTATAATAAAGATTGTTGTTCATTTCAGTTGCCTTTCTGGGCTACTAAGAAATTATTGTGATCTTAGAAGTCAGCTTAAATTTGTTTTCAGATGTAACTATTTTTGCTTAAATTAATTCTGGAAAGGTGACTCACTTTCTGGGTGCCTGCAATTAATTCCCATCACACTTTGTGTTAGAGAGCTGATCCATTGAGATGCTGGAAGGAGGCACCTCAGGTGGAAGCTTGTGTCTACTTCTGCTTGGCTTGAAAAACTTCTGTTTCCTTCCTTTCTATTTCTTTCTTCTGTAGTTCAAAGGAAAAAACAAGTATCATTTGGCTTGCTGCCCTCAGCTTAAATACATATATTTTCATGTAGTTTACACCATTTCTTGCTTTTTTTCCCGTTCTTTTATCTGCGCTGTGTGCCTTATAACTTTTTGGGCCTGTCAGAGCAGCAGGTACTAGGCTACATGAGATAGGCCCTGCTATGTCTGACCTTGCATCTATTTTGCTTTTTACCTTGTTACCTTAGAGTGCAGGTGGAATTGGCTTGCACGTGCTTGCTTCTGTCTATTCCAGAACTTCTAGGAGACTGAGATACTTGCTTTGATTTTCATTAGGGAATTTTTTGGCCCTTCTTGAACTCTAAACCTGAAATTAATTATTATAGAGTGTAGGGAAGACTCTGATGGCTACTTAGGTAATCTGCCTTCCCTGAAATTCACTGTCATCCATCTGCCTATTGGATTATACTAGAATTTGGAAAACTGGAGTTACTTTGGGGTTCTTTCTGTCATGCATGAAGTTGGTCATTAGCACTTATTTTTGCAGTATTTGCAGTAACTTACAGTTTATATGTTGTGAGTATCTGAAGTTTCTAGTTAAAAAAGTAGTATAAGGATTTAGAGAAATAATGAGTAGTGTGCTTTTTGATGAAGATTTTAGTCAGGTATTACCAGTAAGATGCATGTAATGGTTTGAATGTAGTATTTCAGCCTCAAGCTCCCTACTGCCCCAGCAGAGCTGCCTTTTTTCCTTTTGACCTAGCTGGGGGTGCTTTAAGACTAATGAAATTAAATGTTTTCTGGTTCTGTTCAGGAGTGTATTTTGTTGGAGCAAGCAGTTTTCAATTTCAGAGTATGACTCTTAAGCCAAAGAACCAGTCAGGAGTGAAATGTTCAATTGCTCACTCTAATGGCAGAGAAACAAGTTAACATTGTATTTGACTGGTAGATGCATCAACAGCATTTCTGCAGTGAAATTAATGACTCTCTTGAGCTGAAGATCCATATGTTAACTAGTGACTGCATCACAAATACTAACAACTAAAGTGAAAGGCTTTTCTAGATTTAAATTTTGAATATCCTGTGATTATTGTCTTTTTTTAATAGTCCTAATTAATCTCACGGTATTTGTTAAGAGACTGTAATATGCTTAAAATAGTTTAGTTTCAAGTAATACATCTATTGTTTCAATTGAAAATTTCATATTGCACTGTTACTACACATAGGATGAAGCCTGAACAGTTGAAAATATTGCCTAATTTTAAAAGCTGAGAGGCATTCATATCTGTTAGCTGAAAATGGTCCCCTGTCTTGAACAGTCATGCTACTCTGGCTGTTCTCCTTGGCTTGTGTTAAGGTACATTTTACATTTTTAGTTTCCAGTGGAAGCGCAGATGTGCATAGTGTTCCTAAATAAGACAATTGAAGGGATGAGTTTGTTGAATTCTGTTAAGATCCTGTTATTTGGACACTGTATCTTATTGGCTGTTTGAAATACATTTTTGAGATGTGAGGAGGGCATAAAACTCAATAACATATTTAGTTAATAATAATAACTACACATTTATGGGACAACATTTAACAATAACAACACATAATAGTGATTTAAAGCATGAGAACCGTAATGCTTTTTCTTAAAATCTTGAGAGCTTTTCTTGGAGTTGTAAAGGTATGCAATTTTTTTCTTAATCTTGGATGTAAAGGGAAATTAATCCAGTATTTGCAAGGATTGCAGTTAATGCTACCATGCAGTATTTCACAGCATGCAGATCCAAGAAGATAACTGGGAAGTACCTCTTCTGTTTATAACTCAGAAGCGAGCAGGAGTATTTTAGTTGATGGTAAAAGTATATGGTTCATTGCATGGAGAATTACCATTCTCCATGGTAATTGAGATTATGTAGTTTTTTCATCAGTTTCTGAATACTCGAAGTTGTATGTGCTGTCATTTTAACTTGCTCTACTTTTTGATAAATATGACATGATATTTTTGATAAATATGACATGATTGACATACTGCTGCTGTTTGACTGTGACATTGTGCAATAGAATTTAATTTTCTCCACAATGAGATGTTAAAGATTTTTGTAGCATACTTGCCATCTGTTTTTGTCTAGTCAATCTTTTATAGTGACTAGGCATGTATCTGCAAGGCTATCTTTGCTCTCCAGAGTCAGCAATAATAGTGACAATGATATTGGTACCTAGTACTCCTGCAGTGTCTTTCTGCCCACTTCCGAATTACGAAAAACCTGATAATAAAACAAGATCTCAATTTTAAATTCTTTAAAGACAAGTCAGTCTCCAGCCGTCCCTACGTGGTAGGATACATTCAGGTACATACATGCAGAAAAAGCTTCATAGTTTTATAGGAAAGAAAATGAGCAACACCGAACACAAAAGAAAGTAAAACCAATATGTATTTTTGTATTAAAATGGCAAAATATTCACATGACTAATTTGATCACAGTCTATAACTTTCTTATTGGGGGGCAGAGAAGGAGGAGTAGCTGATGACCCTCTGGTGATCAGTGGCAGGATACGAGGAAATGGAATCACAAGGGCATGCAGTGACAGTACAAGGAGTAATGGCTTTAAATTGAAAAAGGGCAGATATGGATCAGGTAGTAGCCAGGAGTTCTTCACTGTGAGGGTGGTGAAATGCTGGAATAGGTTGCTCAGAGAAGCTGTGGATTCCCTGTCCCTAGAAGTATTAAAGGTCAGGCTGGATGGGGCTTTGAGCAACCTGGTCTAGAAAGGTGTTCTTGCTCATGGCAGAGGGTTGGAACAAAATGATCTTTGTCTCTTCCAACCCAAACCATTCTATGATTCTATGAATGAAGCTGTGTTAGGGAAAGTTCTGGGAAAAGGCTCGTCACTGTGAGGCTGGACAGTCACTGGAACAGGATTCCTAGAGAAGTGGTCATGGCACCAAACCTGAGTTGAAGGACTATCTGAGTGTTGATCTTAGTCAAATGGTTTAGTCATAGATAGTCCTTCAAGCAGCAAGGATTTGGACTCTGTGATCATTATGGGTCCCTTCCAACTTCAGATACATCATGATTCTGCCCAGTTTTGTCAGGCATCAAGTGTCTGAATCTTGGATACTCTGTGCCAGGCGAATGTTTCATTTACTCAGTGTGAACTGTGTCCTCTGTGGAAGTTGGTAGTGACTTGTAGATTCCTCCTTTTTATTACTAGAACTTCTATTTACTTCAGTATTTGATCATTTGACTGTTTTTTTGCCAAATTTTTGGACGCTGGTGAAGTGGTTTAGCTTGTTTACAAGTAACTGGAAGTTTGTAGGCATGAAGTCAGTAACCTGAAACTTGTGTAATGAATTTATGTCAGAGCTGGCAGGGGAGCTGCAAAAATGTATAGCTAATCTATATTAAGACTGGATATCTGTTTAATTGTTATTGTCATTTAAGGACAGAATTATTTAATTTTGAAGTTCCCTTTTCCTCTTTTTCCCTTCTAATAGGTGCAAAATAGTATAGTTTAAGGTTAATCTTTTTTCCGCATGTTTTTCCAAATTTCAGTGAGATATTCCTAGTTGAACCTGGGCTCATGGTCGATAATAAATTTCACTACGTCCTTAATTATTAGCTCTTATAAGGCAAGATTCAAAAATGCTCTTCCAGTTACAGATGAACAGCCTCTTCAACCTGAATACTGTTGGGATACAAGCAAGTGAATTTTATTTATAAAAGCATAAAGAGTTAAAATGGTAAATGCTGCAAATCAGGAAATATTAATAGATGAAAATGCATAATTTTAAGTTATGCAGAGGGGTTTTTGCTACTTATGTAGAATTTTAGTAAACTAAAACATGTATCAATTCTTTAGCATTTTCCAATTTCCTGATTTTTCAAGCTTCATCTTTGCTTATGATAGTAACCCTTTCTGTAGCCTTTTATGGCCCCTCTTTACTGAACTTCCATAGAGAATATAGTTGCAATTGCTTTCAGTCCCATTTATAAACTGGTGTTGCTGAGACTATGTTACAAGGAGTGGTGAGAAGTATCCATCTCCCACAGATTCAGAGAGTTTACATCATCTTATTTTCAAAGCTAAGCCCATATAACACGTGGTCTGGCAGTTGACTCTGGCAGATCTCTTCCAAATGGCGCTGTTGTGGTCACGTGCTGTTCTTGGGAAGGTTTCTTTGGATTAATGGAAAACCTTGCTTTTTTGCTTTCCAGTCCAGTGTCTTGCAGATTTTGATATGTTGGTTATTTTTGCTTTCTCTGGCGTTTCATTCCTAAACCCTACGTTGGCCATGTGTAACTGGTGCTGGTAGATGCCTTGGGAACAGTTGGGGAGAGAGCTGACAATTTGGGTAGTCATGTAGCAGATACCATGTGTGTGGGAGGCTGGTATTGTTCATTTTGTTTAACCTGTGAAATCTTAGATTGGCCTTTCTGTGATCAACAAATAATTGAAAACTTGATACAGACAGTTCTGTGCTGAAAAGGGAGTGGCAGAACAGGTACACCTGACTGTGCTTATAATTCTGTGTCTTAGATAGTGAGAAAGAGATTCCGTTCATTTTACGGATGTGGAATAGGAAAATGCGGTTCCCTAATTTGCTATTTCCCCTCTGTGTGTTTGTGTCTGTTGGAAGAGAGAAGAGTGCTTGGTATACACACCATTTGCAACTTGAGTGCCAAGACAGATAGTTTAAATTTACCTTTTTTTTCCTATTATGTCTGCTAAGTGAATGTCAGAGTTTTGCTCAGTGAAACTGTTTTAAGATATTTCAATTACATATTTATATACTTGAAGTACTGTTTTCAGTCAAGGAAATGTTAATCTGTTCTTCAGGTATTTATGATTCACTTACAAAGAACATCTGAAAGGATTAGCTGTTGTTTGCTTATGGTATAATTTTTCGAAAATATTGATTTCTGAATTGCAAATGCTGAATGTAAAGCACTGTGAGAAATCCTATTTTAATTGAGTTTCAATCCAAGTGTGACCTTTTGGTGATAGATCTTACTGGACTTTTGATTGGAATTCACTTTTTTCCTACTTACAAAAAAAACCCCCTTTTTTTCCCTTCTTCTCTCAGAATCAACGAATCCCATCTGACATGGTATTTCTTAGAACCTCGGAAAAAACAGGTATGTTTTGACGATTCACACTGGTTACAAGATAAGGTGGTGGTTGTGATAAAATTTCAGATTGTGCATTGTGGCCAATTTGAAATGAGTAACTAGACTGATGGAACTTTACCTTCATCAGATTGATGGGAGAGAGTCCGTACATGATAAACACCTTAAGCTTGGACTGTAAACCAGGAGTAATCTTACTCTGAGCATGAGACTTCTACAGACGTGTTTCTCTACATGGATGGTTTTTATGAGCTGTTTTAACAAAAGGTTTAAATATTAAAAATGCTAAGAATATTTAGCAAATATATTTATAAGACTGTAGTTGATTAGTATGATTTGACATTATTTTATATTATTCACAACTGATCATTGTTTTGCAAGGTACATTTAAATGTCATCTGATTGTGTTTCAGTTATTAAATTGAAAAGATCTCAAATCTGAACCTACTAATATGTGTTTAAAATAACTATTTTTGGAAAAATTTATTACAATGGTCTGAACTCCTGAAATAACTTTTTTTTTTTTTTTACTTCAAAATAATACTGCCTTTTTGGTCAGTCAAAAAACCAGGAATTTTTTTGTGTGAAAGAATGAAAAGTGCTGCTTGTTAGCTCTATTTCTCTTCACATGGTGATAGGGGAGTACTCTTAATCTTTGAGAAACAAATATCTGCTTTATAGGAACCCTATAAATTACAGCTGTTTTGTAAAGTTTAGAAATTACTACTGGATGCCCCTGTGTATAACTCAAATGAGTTTTCCTCCTTTATATTACCATTTCTCTTCAGATCCTGAAGAACTGTCTGGTATTTGTCAGACAGCACTACATTTCACAAAGCTAATAGCTGTGATATTGGTTAAGCCCTGTATTAGTGGCGCACAGTATTTCACTGTGGCACTGGAGTTCTATCATATACTTCAGATAAAAGCCTAAATTTTCAGAGATCATTTGAAAGAGAAGGCAAAAATATTTCTGATAGCCTACGGAACTCTAGTGGAGCTATATATCTGCTAAAAGAAGAAATTACTGTATAGTCTATGTCTTGTTAGTGCTGATTACATGCAGTGATCATCTATAACTGGCCTGGAGTGACAAAGTCTTCTAGTGGTCTTATATAAGCTCCATTTTTGTTAACCATCCTCAAGTTCAGCATACAGGCGCTTTCTTTTTATTCTCTCTCAGAACCACAATCTATTAAAAATCCTAATTTTCCATTAACAAGCAACAGATTAACTAGTTTTATTGGTGTTGCACTTCTTTAAAAACAAAACAAGAAAACAAAACCACACAAAAATAATTTCCTAAACTTCAAGCATATGGCAGTAATTGTTTTTTTACTAAAGAATGAGCACTTACATCTGTAATTGTTTCTTCCTGATGTTGCAGTTTTGACTGATATATGCTTTAATTTATAGTTGAAACTTTTAAGTACTTTTTGAAATAGTTTTTGCATGGTTTTATCTTCTATGTGTAATTTTATTTTCTGTGTAATGAAACAGTTTAACTATAGCTTCTTACTATAAATCTATAAATAGTAAAGTGGAGAGTTTGAACTAATCTCAAAATTCAAACCTCTCTGTAAACTTCTTTTGGGGTAAAGTGGCAATTTTCCAGCTTCAATATTTACATTACATATCAATGTAGTCTGCAGCACTGCAATATCCTACATCATCACTCAAAAAAGAAGTAATTTGAGTTATAAATGGGCAGTTTACAAAGTTCCTCCAGAAGCTTACCCCCCCCAATGCACTTTTGCAGTTTTCTAGGATACCTTTAACTCTGCATAGCAGAAGCTGCATTCTGGGGTATCGAGCTTATTTGATGAAACTAATTTCTTATTAGATGTATTTTTTCTCTTTCTTTATCAAATGCATTGTCTTTTAGGTGGAATGATCTCTTCAAAGGTCTGATATAATAACTTGATGTCAATTGTGTGCCCGTATCTAATTTCTAAAATTCCTGTTTGAATAATCAGACTTTTACAGAAGTTATCCTCTAAAGGCTCATATTGGTGGGACTTTCTTTTGTATTCATGTGACAGTCTGTAACATTCATGGATGGAGGCAGCTAGATGGCTGTTCATATTTTGAGATAGGATTACTTCCCAGGCAGATGGAGTAGGTAGAAATCACTCTTCAAATGTGAATTCTTTGCTGCTGTTTGGCTCCCTGTATAACAGAGGTTACCAAAAGATTTTCATTGATTTCCAAAATAGATAAAAATAATCTAAAAAAATTAAGCATGAAAAACTTATGAGGTAATATTTTGTAGGTCTGTGTATTTGAAAAGATAGGAGGGCATTATTTATATCTGAATCTTGATTTTACTCATTATATGTGGCAGAAGTGACAAGCGATTTGGATGATTTGTCCCATTTATCACCCTTCCACCAAATGAAAGCTGAGCTGGCTGCAAAAGATGGTTTAAAGGTTATTTTCATTCTCTGTATATGCAGGCAGCATGCAAAAAGCAACTGACTACCTTAGTGTAAAGCTGTTATGCAAATATAGGCAAGATCTCTGTTACATCAACACAAAGCTCCCTTGCTGAAATTAAACTAGATCATAAGTGGCCCTTAACAAAACTTTCAGGATAATTTTAACATCTTTGGCATGTTCTCTGCCTTTTATTTGTCTATATGCCATCTCAATCAAAATTCCAAGATTAGACAGGGCATTCCAGAGATCATCATATAGCTTTATAGTTGTCCATAGAAATTGCCAACTGAAGCACGTGTTAATAACTTCATTATGGGAGTATGAAAGATACTGTGTGTGTAAAACACAAAAATTTCAAAGATAAACTTGTTCCTTCACTGAGCTACAATCCTTGCACTCTGCACTGGCTGTGCCTTGGTGCAGGGACTGGCTTCTGATCCACGTCAGGTATTCCTATGCTCTCACATCAGCTGGGTCTGGTCCTTCCTGAAAATCTGGTACATGTGCTTGTAAGACTTCTTAAGGTGTTTCTGGAATATTTGCATTCTTTTTACTTTCAAATGTGAAATTCTGAGAGGAATACAGACTTTATAGGGTGACTAAAAAGTGTCAAAAAAGAATGAATGAAACCTATTTTTTTTCTAGACAAGCTTTTTATTTACGTGCGTCTAATAACTTCAGATTCTGATTATTCATGGTGAAAATGCAGTCGCTGGTTCTGAGCTAAGCAAATGTTGATTTTAGCTATTGACTTTTGCTAGGTCCTAGAACAGATGACTGTTGGAGCCAGCAGCTAGCTGTTGGGTTTTCTTTTGTTCATATGTTCATGGCTCTTTCATCCTCTCTTGTTTCACAAAACCTCATGGAACTTCCTAATTTTGAGATCATTGCTGTGTCATACCAGGTTGAAATTGGCCACAAGTCAAAAGTCACTGGGAGAAAGATAGCATGGTGGAATAGCATTGTACATGGAATTAGGGCTAAAGGAACTAATTGCATATGTCTGCAGCTGGAATAGCCAAGGGATAGAAAGCTTTAGATCTTGCCATATGCTCCATAGACACTAGGACTGCAAAGAATTGCTTCTATTCTGTACTACTGCTAACTAGTTAGGCCTATGACTAAACCTAGTTCTAAGATTAAGCAATCTTAATCTAATCTTAGAACCCTTCCCAAGGTCCTCCTTGTCACAGATAATGCTTTGTGATGGTATGAAAAGTAGAATTTTGGTAGATGGTATGAAAAAGAGAGCCTTTTCTCTTTATGCTTTTCTGATGAAACTGAACTTCCAAAGGGTGAAGAGGAAGTGGTTTTCCTGGTCTGCTTCAGCTTTCCTGACCATAGTATTTGAACGTAGCACATGACTTCTGCGTGGAGTTAATTTTTTTGGTAGACACTTGATTCCATGTCGAGTAACTCCTGGAAAAGTAGTATCGTTTTTAAGAGAGACAGTACTGCGTTAAAATATTTCTAACAAACTTGTAAAAGTCCATAAAGGAATGTACATGTAGAATTCTGGTAAAGTCACAAATTTATTTTAATACCTCAGCTGCTGTAGATTTCTCAAAAGCTGAGAAATTTGACAAAAGAATTTTTTGTTTTGTTTTTCTTTTTTAATTGTAAAGGTGATACTCTGGAGAGAGCAGGTCCCAGTGGCTGATCAGTTCCACTACTGTCAAGCATATTCTCATGCAAAGGTTTTTCATCATAAACCAATTTTGGCAGTTTGTTCTTAAATCCAGTACATATTTTACTGACGTGGACATTGCAAAGACTGTCCACCATTACAGTTGTACAATGCAAGCAGTAGGGAAATGGAAAATAATCTAAAAATTCTTTCAATCCTTTGTGGAGAACCTTTAATTCTTTGCAAAATAATGCAAGTTGCACAGTTGCTACATCCAGTATTTTTCAGGCCACTGTTACATTCTTCTGGTGCTTGCTGGGCAGCCCATTTCTCCAGCCTGTCGAGGTCCCCCTGGACATTTCCCGTTGCATGGATCAGTGTTTTGAATTACACTTATGAAACTATTTTAAAATGTTATATATACTCAGACATAAAATACTAGTTGCAAACATGTTTATACTTTTCACAATTGTAGCAAAACGAGTAATCTCCCTTGCATTAAAATTTATAGTTAAGAGATTTCAGGATTTTTTACTTGTAATTACTTTAACAACAATGGTATAAGTAAAATGTGGGAATAAAACAGGAAAATAATTTTTATTTTTAGGCTTTGTAGCAATTCATTTCTGTAGCAATAGAACTCTCAGATGTGATTTTTATTTTAAATGCCAACCATTTAAGTGGCATAAAAACTGCAATGCAAGTGCAGGCTTAAATAATCATTCATACAAGTTGATTTTCTGTTGGAAGGAGCTGTGAGTTAACCAGTAAAGGCATAGTCCAGAGTCTACCATTTCAAACAAAGTCTGCTCATTAAAGAAGTTTTTTGGAAAATGACGAGTTCTTAAGCATTTCTATACAAAAAGAGACCATTGTGTCACCAAATACATTTTACTTGTTTAAAATATCTAGTTTTGTAGGTCTTAAAAAAGCAAATGTTAGTAGAAAATTTATGTCAAGGAATGAAACTCCAAACTCATGGCAAGGAAGAATATCATAAAGGTGATACTAGTACTGTCTATTTATTCTGGACAGTTAGGATTAAGTGTTCTACAAATAACTTAATTGTCTGGGCCCCAGCCTGTTCTGTAACTTCAAATATTTGAAAATCAAACCAGAGGAGAAAATGTCAGTTTGGAGTTCTGTTTTGCAGCTGATGTCACTTTTTATTTCTTCATAAAACCAGCTACTGCAGAATAATAAGGCTGAAGGAGTTGCATTTGTCACACATTCTGGAATTTTCTATTATGTTTAGAAAACAAGTGTTGTAAAACCTACCTGTCTGGAAACTAAAATGCTTTGAAAATCTATTGCTATAGAGAATGATAAATGACTAGAGTTAAGTTTTGCACATACGGCCAGATAAAAGTTTATCTTCAGGGCATGAGTAGCTGCCAACAATCTGTCCAAACTACTTTAATCTGTTTCTCTGCTTCAGTTCCTATTCTGTTTTTAGCATTTGATTTAACTCAGGCTTGAAATGTTTTGGTATCTGCTTTAAGCCACTGAGTACAAGTGATTTGACGTGATCAGCTACTTGTTTAAGATGTAGTCAGATAGTATGAATGTTATGTGGTAGAAGAAGGTGGTCTCAGCAGGCATTAGGCTCCCAATAATATTCTGCTCTCTCTATTGGGATTTACACAGTAAAATATTATTAGAAGACATGATAATATATACAATTCCCTAATTATTTTCTTTTATTTTCTGTGCATACGTGTCTGACTACTACAATCCATGTGTTTCATTAGAATTGCAGCAAAATAAGCATTACAGAAGAAATATTATAATTTATTTCTGTATTTAAAAAATGACTAGTAGGAGTTGAGAAAATTGATGTGTAAGGAGACTATGTATTATGTTAGCCATAAATTAGCCTGTTCCTGTTTGCCAGGATTTGCATTTTCCCAGAAATTTGAGGGGATTTTGTGGCTTGGCTTGAGTAGCAGTCTGAATATCCTGAAATCCCAACCAATTCCTCCAGTCTGAGAAACAATGTAGAGAAACTCTAGGTGAGAATCATGAAAGCAGATGCCAGAGGCAGGGCAAGTGAGGCAAAAAAATATGTGTATATTAAGAACTGATAGACTTATTGGTATGTTGTCAAAGGCTTTGAAAATAAAAAACCAAAATTACTCCTGCAGAAGTAGGGTTCAAGAATGCCTTGTGTAGAAGTTTATAGTATGTTGTCTATAAAGTATCTGTAAAGTCTAATGTTTAATCTTCATAGCTGCGTCTGTTGTTTCTTCCCAGTTACCAAACAGTAATGGAAAATTTGCTTTTCTCTGCTAAACTATAACTAAAAAATTATCCTCTTGTTTTTCATATGTCTGTTGTAACCTGATGGTTCTGTCAACTCCTTTGCCTTGTACTTTTCTGTGTTTAAGCTTTATGAGATATCAAAGCTTTTATTACTGCTCCCCCTAATTTAGTTAATGGAATGTCCTTCAAGTTGATTATTATTGCTGCTGCTAAGATCTTGGAGGCAAAACGTGTTGTCAGTGGATACTGGTATATTTGGCCATATGCTTTTCTCAGCCTCCTCTGTGAGCTGTGCTTTCATCAAAAGAAGAAATGCTCCTTAAGTCTTCCATAAGCACTCTTCTTTGAGATGTATATGTATTTTTGGTATTACTAGTCTTTAGAAATACATAAGTGCATTAGGGAGGTTGATGGGGACAGTGAGTTCTGTTGTGTTGCCAGAGCTTTCAAATCATGGAGCTGTTTCGTTAGTATTCATATTTTAACTGAAAAGTGAGAATTTTTTTCAGTGTTCTAAGCATCATCTATAGCAGACTTTTTGATTTAGTCATTACTCTGAAGATGTAAATAATGCACACCATCTTTTTCTTGTATCGCTGGGTGTCTGCAAAAAGAGATTGCTAGTATGCATCAGAAGAATAATGGAGCAAAGTGGTGCATCAAATCCTATTAAATGGAAAAGATGAATGTTTTTGAGTATCTTTCTGGATATCTCAAAATAATGTAAATCAGTAAGCTAAAACTTGAAAATGTCAATACGAATGTAGACTTTTTTTTTTACTTGGAACATTGTTTGCTATATCTGAAAATTCCATAGCGTTTTAATAGAGATAAAAATTCCTAGAGCGTACTGAATCAATACAGCAATTCAAAAAAGATGCAATGTGATCAAGCTTGGATTAAAAAACATCTGAGTTCTTGTCAATAAGGAACTGTGATGAGTTTAGGGGTATCATATTGACTGTATATTAATACATGGTATCCTATAAGACCATCAGCTAATTGTTTAGAATGTAAATGAAACTGTTCATGGATCCAGTGACTGATGGCTTAAATTCCAATTAATCAATTGCTTCATTGGTTTCTTAATTCAGATCAAATATCTCAAGTACACACAGTTCTTCCTTCCTTCATCTTAAGAGAAATTAATGCTTTTAAACTAATATAATCAGTCTTCTGTAAATGTGCATCCTCTGGGATGGTGATGTAGCTTAAATGTTTAGGATCTTTCAGGTGTCCTGCAGTTTTGTTCTTCCTTAGAAGCCATCATAATTGAAAGCTTCTCATTAGAGTAGTAAATGAAACTCTGTACTCTGATATGTCATCTTGGTGCTGCTATTCACCTTGTCATCAGTTTAAAATTTTCATGTACATAGTCACTTAAGTAATATAAATGATTTAAAAATTAAGTTGTTTGTAAATGAGCTGGTGTTAAGTGTGCAAAGTCAAAGTCTGTTTTTCTTTTCCTGGGTACATTCTAATAACCCATCTCCTTCAATGTTTTTCACTTAAGCAGGAAGGCTGGTAATACTGCCAGAAAATATAAAGCTGTTTATGACACTGCAGTTCCACGTGGCCTGTTTCCCACTGACCCATCAATTAATTCATCAACACTTGACGCAAGCTCTTCACTCTGACACTTATACCAGTTGATCTTAATTTGATTGCTGTTAAAACCTTCCTTTCCTGACAACTGTTGTCAATTATACAAAATAAAATCAAGTATTCATAAGTAGGCTGTAATAGGATATAGGCAGGCAGATTTAATAATTCAGTTTTGCTGAGGCTTGAAAGGCATTAGTTGTAGCTGTTGTTCTCATTTGTAAAAAATTCATTGGATACAGCTCTGGAGAGAGAAGGCAGACATAATTTTATTTATTTAGATTTGACAGAGAAGAGCCCAGACATGTAGTGATGGTTTAGCATTAGCTCTGTTTAAGAATAACTGACAGGAATTCTTATCAGTTACATATTATAGAAAGTAAATGTAATTCACTTTTATGATTTTTTAAATTTTTTTTACTAATTTAAATGCACACATTCTAGGGTTGCTTTTTGACAATATCTGTAATGGAGTGTGGAATTCAACCCTGCATTTATGCAGAAAAAACAATACCTTTTCAAGATTGGGGTGCCTGGTCTTTATTATGCTTCTAAAATATGCATGTTCCTGTACATCTTCTATATACAACTAAATTATTTGATGCATCTTCTTTACAGTACAACATTAAAATGTGTGCTTATGGCATATTTGAGTTATACCTATAAGTTTACTTTAGTGCTTATTGGCAAGTTGACTTTCTAAGCTTGGTCATAGTTGGCAAAAAATTTGCAAGCAGAAAGCTGTTAACTTTAATGTTTTTTGAGAGGACAATTAAATACAATTAAATACAATTTTCAGAACTTCCGTGTTGATTCACTTCTTATACCCTGTTCTTTACTGATGTTTGTAACAACTACTGTGGGTTGACTGGTAAGGCTCTCTGAATTTGAATGTACTTGTGAAATCTAAAAATGTAAGTATTTTAAAAAACAATTTCACTTGTAAAATGCTGATTAAATAGATGTAGTCAAAGACAAGATCTGCTCTAAGTTATTGCTCAAAGCAAGAGCAGGAAAAGTGAAGCATAGAAATGTGGAACTTCTTTTATAATGTGTCATTTACTTTGTCACTTTTTAACGCTAGGCAGAATAAGTTACTCCTAAACAGGGGGTTTTTGCCTGAATTGAGAATCCTCTTGCATCTCATCTCATGACTTATAATTTCTTTCTCAGTTCTTACTTCCAGGCCAGGAGTTGGGCAATTAAAATTAAGTTTGGATACAGGACAAGTTGGATAGTTTAGTTTATTATGTCAAGAAAACTATCTTAATTTTTCACGTTGGTATTAATCTAGAAATATGGCCAGTCCTGGAAAGCAAGTATTAGCATATTTTAGCTTTAGATATTAGCATATTTTAGCTTTAAGTATTAGCATATTTTCCAACTTTCACTTTGTAAAAGCAAAGCCAGTAGACTTCGTGATCAAGAAGGGAGTAGGGAGGAAGCTCTGTCTTTTTATCATGCCAGTCTACCTAAACTTTATGTTTGCCATTTTCAGAGTCTGATTTGCATGTAATTTCCATGAGTCAATGCATGCATTTTGAGGTATTTGGATTCAATGATGCAGTCTAGGATTATTCAAGAGTGTTACTAGCTGACAACGAACATTAGGTCATACTTTTATAACTGGTAGGATATTCTGTGTCTGTCTGGTTATTTAAGGGCACTATTAGGCTACAAAGAAAAGTATACAGCACAACAGTCTTTGCCTAAATCATCTCTGAAAGAAAAATGCCTGTGATGTGCAGGAAAGTATGTAATCTAACACAGGAGATGCTACAAATAACACACTGTTTTGATTCTGCAGCAAACTACATCAACTTCTCTAGGGCAGTTGAGATTTTCTTTCCACATATATTTCAAATATTAAATCTCAGTGTAATTAAGATAACATGATTCTTTTTCTCATTACAACTTTCCATTAAAATCAGGTGATGCAATTTTACACAGAATAAATTATTTTTCTTTTGTGAAGTAATTGCTCTTAGTCTGTCAATACAGCTATTTTGGGTTTCTTGTGTTAAGTGCCCTTTCTATAAAAACTACTTGTTAAACAGTCTGAATATTAAGCTAATTGTTTTAAGGAGAAATTATCCATCTTTCTGCTTAACAGAAACAACATTTCCAAATCAAATAAAATAGAAAAAAATTAATAATTGCACAGCATATTTTCTTTTCTGGGTGACTTTCTTAATAAATCCTGGAAGCTATAATACATTTAAGAAAATATGTAATATCCCAAGTAACAGCTTGATTTCAGAAGCTTATTTTAAAAACTCTATTTAATATTTTGTAGTATGTATATAAAAATAAAATGGAAGTGCTTGATAGTAGCACAAGTTCATGAACATTACTACAATTTCAGGAATTTAGAGATATCCACATATAAAGAAATTAATACATAAAACATGATTACCAAGTTTGGTAGCATAAAAAAACTAAATTAGGCTATCTGGTGATGATGCGTAGTATTAAATAAAATAAAGCTTATGATATAAATGTGTTTTACTTGATTAAGTAGTTTCCCTTTCTGGTTTGGGGAAGAATTTTTTTTTCTTTCCTGCACATTTTTTAAGGTGAAAATATAACCAGTTTTTTCAAAGGATGACCTGTATTTAGTTTGAGAATTTTTGTTTAGGGCCCTTCTCTTCAGGATTCCCAGAGACAGGCTGATGCATGTGCACATGTACACACTCCCAGAAGCATTTGATGTGTACATGTCCTTCAGGTGTGTTCTGGTTGAAGCCTTAAGTCCAGCACACACTAAGTAGAATTTTTCTTGTTTACTCTGTATTAACAATACCTTTGTTTGACAAATCTAGGCCAGGAATAGTGCCCTAGATTAGTGGCATCATAGATGAGCTTTTTTATCTCTATTTCAAAACACCATAAAAGCTACAGAGGTAAGCATTATTTTTCTTCAATATTCTATTAGCACACCAAATAGATTTAAAAATATTTTTTTATCCATAATATCTCAGCAAACATAAGTAAGAAGTCTGTTAATAATTATCAATGTATCCTTATAATGTGGAGTTACATAGTTATTTTAAGTTCTTAAAATTATTTTCATCCTTTGTATTGAGGTGAGGTTTTTCCATGGAAAAGCAACCTTGTGGCAAATTCTGGACAGAACTCAGCTAAACCATGAGCTCTTGCTAAACCATCAAAACAGAATTGTAGTCCCAAGACTTTTCTAAGCACTCAAGTTTCAAAGTTTCAACTGAAACGGTTTCAAAAATCAGTTTAGTTGCCATTTGGGCAACAACTTGCATGCACTTGCTCTACATTGATTTCTGGCTGTCTTCAACTGATTAGGCTAAATTAATATTACATACTTGTAAATTAGATTAAATGTGCTCATGAAGTTTGCACCTCTTGAAAAATGATTAAGCTATTTAGGTTCACTGTGATTTCCTTGAATCAACCTCAAATTCTAAATCAGATAATCTCAAAATTGTCACTTGAATGATGGAAATAAGTCAGATGTTCACAATGTACAACTCTGTCTACTAATTTTTAACAATTGTATAGTTATGGGAAATGAGCATCTGAATGCTTCACTGTATAAAGTAAAAGTTTTAATTTTGTGCATCCTCTTTTATATGTAGCCTTATGAAAAATTCTCATGTGTATAATTAAATTTTTCTCTTAATTTTTTCTTTTTGTTGACAGCTACTTTTGATTGGCAAATACTTTAAATACTTAATGGCATTTCCTTTAATGCCTCCTTTTTTAAAGCAGCATAAACTTTTCTTTGTGTGCTGTAATATGATTGTCAGGTTCAAAATTTATTTCTGTATTCAGAAGGAATAGCAACTCTTGACATCTGTAGATGATTTGGGGATTTTTCTTTTTTTCTAACAAGTCATATTCAGGTTAGAAATGTGACCATCTAAAGCATTCTGCTGAAGTATGTAACACAATTTTTACAACTTTTTTGTGTGAGTTATTTGGTTTTAATTTTTTGAGTGGGGGAGGAAGGTGCAATGCTTCCAAGCATTTTAAAATTGAAAAATTAATTTTTTTTATTTTTTTCAAAAGACTTTGATTTTTAGAAATTTTATGTATACTGCTGACTCAAATATCTCCCAAAGGTAAAGTATGTGTGACTTCCACACAATACACAGTGGGGAATATTAAGTTTTACAAAAATACGAGGGTTTTGGTAGGGCTGAAGAGTTGTTTTTATACTTTCTAGTTACATATTTAATCTTCCACATTTATAGTGTAGTTAAGCCAGGTTACCTTAGCAAATAGTTATAATTACCTAGTCAAATCTACTACAGTATTTGGGGTAGAGAAGAGGATTGTTTTGTTTCGGTTTTGCTTTTGTGATCACTATTGAAAGCTGACTTGGCAGAAAGCAGTCCCTTTTTCTGGATAAAAGGGAAACAGGCTATGAGATAAGTTATTGATGAAATTAACTGCTGAAGTGAAGAGGAAATGCAGCTGGCCAATACATGTCATAGTGTGAGCTCTATTAAATGAATATATGTGCAGTCAACCATTCACAGCAGCCACACTGGTCTTGAACTGCATTGATCTATAGTATAATTCTAAATGAAATTGATGCAAGAGAGCAACCATTGACAGCAAGGGTAAAGAGAACCATGAAATGTCTTGTACAGGAAAAGTATGATGGAGAGGAGGCTCATCTATGCCATGGACAGAAAGTGCAGTGATACCATGGTGTTTCTAGGTGTTCCTAGGTACTTCACAGTTCATTATAATGCAATGGATGTCACTGACTCTTCAAAAAGTGCTTTATAGTATTTTATTCTTAGAAGAAAATCCATAAAGAATTCTGTTAAGAATTTAAAGCCAGCTTTTCAAGAACTTCTGACACAGCTTTGCAAGCTTGCATCTCTGAGCTTTGGGTGAAATTTAGCTGTGATAATGTTTCCTGAGAGCTGTGTATATTAACATTTAAAGATTTGTTTATTTACAATGCGCTCAATATAAATAGAGCTGTTACATGAAAGTTTGTAAGATTCTTTCTAATCTGTTGTGCAACAACACTACCTTTTAGTCAGGTACAATTACAGGTGGCTTCTCTCTCAAGCATGTCCTTTCAGGCAGATAGCTTATCAAACTGCTTAATTTGCAGGCTTTGAAGGGTAAAACATTGGGTTCTATTAGACTCTACTTACACCAGGGTCCACCTGTCCTATAGAATCATCTCTCTCTAAATTTATGTTCACTGGTAGGTACCCTTTTTTGGCATACTGCCTTGACACATTCTAGCAGGCTCTCTTCTTGTCTGTAATAAGACTCAAATCTGGATAAACTCCTTTGCAGTATTTCCTTCCACTTAATTGCTACCACACTGTTTCTAGGGGTAAAGCTACTCTGTTAGTTTTTTATTGGATTGGTTGAAATACAGACGGAAATATGCGTGTGTTTATATACGTCTGTTTGTTAAAATTTACGAATAATTTTCTTTGCACACCCATAGCACGCAGTAACAATAGTGTATGCATTTGTTTAGCTGTAGTATAAAGGAAATTGTAATTGCTACTTCAGGAATATTTAAGGCTTCTCTAGTGTAGCAATTGTGCAGTGTTGCTAAAATTTTACCACCTTTTTAAAAGGCTTCAAGCTTGATGGAATGGCAGGTAATTTAGTATGTTTTAATAGATTTGCAGTGTTTGTGTGTGGTCTTTTTTTTAATCTTACATTAGTAATGTATGTAATACTCCAGACTTGATGATATCCATCAAAATAGTTATGGAGGTGAGGGTGGGCTCCGCAGTGGTCTCAGTTTTCAGTTTCTTCAATACTGGTCTTCTGTCTGTACAGCACACTGATTCTCTTCAGTGTATGTCTGTGTATCTTGAGTTTCCCTCATATCTTAAGTACTTAGTGTGTGTTGACAAGTTTCTTTAGTCTTGGATCACTGATAGTTGCAGAGGATTCAAAAATACTTCTTTTAAGTGTAATTCATTTAGATCCACATTGTTTTGAATGCTGTCCATGTTAAGGACTTATTTAATTTTTTTTTTTCAGAGAAGCCAGGAGACAATAAGCAATGAAAGTTTGTGATGTCATACTAGCATGGAGAAAAAACTCACAGTATTCTGTTGTGTTGGAATCGTACAAGTGACAGAATTGCATGAAGAAATACAATTAAACCTTTTTCAACTCCAGTTGAAGTTGTGTCTCTTGATGATAATGTTTGCAAATCTGTTTAGAAACTTTGAAGAAATCTGTAAACTAGAAGTTACCTCCATTTATAAACAGACATATTCTTAATTTTATTGGAAGAAATGGTGCAGTTGTGTGATATCTAAAGCCTTCCTGGAGGAGACCACACAGACACTCCAAAATACAAATCCTTTTCTCTGTTGCATATTTATTTTAAAATGGTTGTAAATTGTGATGTTTTCACTCTTCTATATGTTTTAACGCAAACTGAATTTTTGATATTAAAATGATAGTTTGATGTCTCTTTGTAACTTCAAGGTTCTTGTTTCATTCGAACTGACCAGCTGGATGGAGAAACAGACTGGAAACTGAAGGTTGCTGTCAGTTGCACACAGAGATTGCCAGCTTTGGGGGTAAGCATTCTGATTGCTTTTAAGTTATCTTCTATGTGTGCATTTATATCTATTATCCGAAAGGTTGTTAGTTACTGTAAGTGTTGAAAAATACCTGTTACTGGAACCTTAGTTTGTACAATAAATAAGACACAGATATTCCATTGGATGTTGAACAAGAAGTTGATTGCACAATTATTCCTGGTTTTGCATTGAGAATAAACTGCGTCAGAACTGGATTTTGATCTTTCAGCCTAGCTGAAACCATCTCATTGATGTCTGCACAGAGATTCATGCTCTCCAGAAGCAAGTCACAGTTACAGTGTTTTCAACCAAGTGTTAGACTGCAACTGCAAATTATTCTTGTCTCAGGAACCATTGCTTTAATCATTTACTGGTGAGCTTGGGAGACAATAATCTGCTCCTGGAAGGTGAAGTGCTTTTTGTTGTCAACATTCTTTCTGGTCTGATTAGGTGCAACGTGCAGGTTCTTGCAAGCAGGGCTCTCTAAGAATGGGTGTTTTTTGAATGCGTACGTGTGTTGTGTCATGAGTAAATCTAAAATCATGAAAAGGGACACAGGGGGGTTGTGTGTGTGTGTGCATGTATATATGTACATCCAAAATGGATTTGCAAAAGCAAATGTAAAATTGTATGAACATCTCCTTTACAAGAAGCTGAATTGTTTCCCTTGTACTGGGAAAGCTTTCTGTTAAAAGGGATTGACTTGGTATTAGGAGACCTCCTTTAAAAACATACTCGCGTGACAAGCTCGTGGAAATTTCTGGTATTTGGACACTAAATTTTTTAGGTGTTTTATTAAAGGCAAATATACTTTAAGAAGACTGTTTATATTCCATCTCAATAGCAAAAGTATTGGATTATCTGCTGGATCTTAGCAGGACTTCTACAGTTACTCTTCCAGAAATAGACTTGCTGCCACAGTCATACTAGCAAAAAGGAGAGGTTTTCTCTTGTGTTCATATTCTCTGAATACTAGCTTCACAAGTGACAGGAGAAGGAGGAAGTAGTTACATTGCAATTGCACTTCAGAAGATTGAGAACAAGGTTTGGAACCAAAGTTGGTCATGACAGACAGAGATGCCAAGTCAGACTCCAGGTCATGAGTTCTGGTGCAAGAACAGACTTTAAGAAATATTCTGTAACCTGCAGTTGAATTTAGTATTTGTAATAATGCTTCTCATGTAGTTTTTAACATTTAATCAAGGCTTTCTCTTGTTTTCTCATTAAAAGAAAATCATATCCAAATTTGGGACACATACAATGTGTTTGACTAAAATACAGTCAACTTTCTATCTTGCTTTATTTTTTTTTTATTTTAATTTAACTTTTCCGACAGTTACTCCTGTGCTCAACTTAGTTGTTATGGTTTTTTTGGTTTATGGTTTTTTTTTTTTTAAACCTCACTGACTGCAGTTGCAAATACTGTGCAAAGCACTGCCTCAGAATTTTATTTGTTGGTTATAATTTTGATATTCTGGCCTTAGAAGTTTTGGTGTACTGAAGCTGATGAAATCTGGATTAAGTTACAAAGCAAAGGCTTCTCTGCATTATCCTTTGGAAAAAGAAAAAAAGCCTTTTGCATTAACTTCTTTTTTTTCCCCTAAAAAATCCAAACCCATGTTTAAAGTTTTTCCCTTCTTGTTAGGAAGAAAATATGGAATTACCTTTCTAGCTTTCATGTTAGGCGGAGCATGACATTTTTGTATTGTAATTTTTATATTATGTTCTTTGTTAAAAAAAATCAATTATCAATAGACTTGACAAATAAAGCATTAGGCATCTATGGAGATAATGCAGAATTATGGTTAAATCTGTGCAGTATGATTTGGAGAACTAAATGATTGTACTTTTTTAGACCAGTAAATCAGAAGTGGTTGAAGTTGTGATGTCTGCATTTGAGTGGTTGGACATGCAGCCTCATCTTCCTGCAGACGTGAAGGTTTGCTTCAGGTGGTGGTTGTTTTGGGTGTGAAGAGAAGGGAAGGCAAGATATTGCCAAGAAATTATTTGTGCATCTTGGAAACAATGTAGAGAGGTCAACTGTACAATACAGTAACAATTTCTTCCTTAGTTGTTTCCACTTAGAGCTATTAACCTCTGTCTAACTGATCTGGGCTTCTTGCAAGATGATTATATTCTCCCTCTTGAGCTGTAGGTGATAACCTGAGTTGTTCTGTAAGTGAGGTTAATCTGGAGCTGCTTTCCATTTAACACACCTTTCCTGGCTACCAGCAGCCTATGAAAGCCACAAGCTTTCATGGATGTGCCTCTGCCTTTCTTACACCACTCAGTTATTGGTGCTTACCAGGTGCTAGACAAGGCTTTGTCTGCATAAGCTGACACTTCATCCTGAAGTCAAAATGCAGTGTCCAGAATTATTTCTCTATAGTTACACAGTTGGGTTCCTTTCCTGTAGAAAATGCCAGGCGGATGGTGCAGCAGCCCGTCCAGCTGCTGTGTGCAGCAGTGCAGCCCGAGCACCAGCGTGTGCCTGGAGCGGCCGTGGGCTCATTGGGGCTCCCGCCGCGTCCGCTCCAAGCCCGTCCCTGAGGGCTGCGGGGCCCGGGCTGCCCCTGCCGCCCGCCGGGTCCCGGCCCTCCAGCTCGCCGTGGGAGTTTGGTACAGCCGCACAGTCCTCGGCTCCCAAGGTTAAATTCCTATGGGCGTGTGATGAGGCAGCAGCCCGCTGCTTCTCCCAGGCGGAGCCTGTGCCAACGAGGGCAGCAGGGTGCAGTCCCTGCGGCTCTGCCTCTTCTGCTCCTGGGCTGACGTTTTGGGGTGTTACCGGATAGATCACATTATTCCAGCCAGCGTCTCTCCGCAGTGGCCTCCAGATTCTCATCACACCTCCCTGCCACAATGCCTTCTCCACGTGTTTGTGATGTGCTTTCAAAGCTGAGACTTACAGTTCATACTTCAATATTGAAATATATTTTTAATAATGAAAAATACAATTTATGCAAGTTGAGTATAAAATAGGCTATGAACACTTAGCTCTTGTGTTGGATAGAATAAATTTTCCATAATTGTCACTCATTTTGATTCCTTTAGTTATAAAAACATAGTCATTAAGGTTGGAAAAGACTTCTAAGATTGCTGAATCCAGTTCCATTGTGTTCACCACTGAACTATGTACCCAAGTGCCACGTCCACATGCCTTTTGAACACTTCCAGGGATGGTGATTCCACCACTTCCCTGGACAGTCTGTTCCAATGCCTGATCAGCCTTTCTGTGAAGAAATTTTTTTCTAAGATCTAATCTAAACCTCCCCTGGAACAACTTGTAGCCATTTCCTCTGCTCTTGTCACTTGTTACCTCAGAGAAGAGACTGACCCCCACCTTGCTACAACCTCCTTTCAGGTAGGAGAGTGAGTATCTTGTGTTGGCATGAGCTATCAGCCATGTCACCAGAGCAGCACTGTAATTCTACCCACTGTGACACCCAGAACAAACAAACCTGCAGACCTTCAGAGCTTTTCTTAAAGAGCAGATGATACCACCAAGACGATTGGTACAGATTTTGTTGTCTTTCTAAACCACTTAATGTGATCAGAGAATTAAAATTTCAGCAAGTCACTTAATGATGGCTGAGCAGCAAGTATGGTAACACCTAGATTAGGTTT
The DNA here is from genome assembly GCA_008694505.1 of Cyanoderma ruficeps. Classification (NCBI taxonomy): domain Eukaryota; kingdom Metazoa; phylum Chordata; class Aves; order Passeriformes; family Timaliidae; genus Cyanoderma; species Cyanoderma ruficeps. Next base: position 62,639,153 of record VZDJ01007755.1, read on the forward strand.
CTTGCAGTTTCGTAGTTATAAGTGGGACAATTCTGGCAACACACGAGTTCTGAAGCATTCTTCTCTAGCTTGTGTGATCAGCTGTATTTATTAACAGCAGTGAGGTCACTGTAATTTTCAATAAACGGTGACTTGCTGATTTATATCAGAAGATCCATACGGCAGTAAACAATACCATTTACATTTAATTAGTTTTATTGAACCAAAGGGTAATTTTATTTGCGATGAACTACATGTTATGATTAAGAATGTATTTTAATGATCTCTAAGTAAGGTGAACAAATGTTGCCCTTGACCTAATAGAGGACATTTTTCTATGTTATTGATAACTGTGGTGATTTTTAAATTGTGAAATGCAAAGGAGAACATTTTCATTATTGTACCATCACAAAGTCATTTTCTGACTTGCAATGTAGAAGAATGAAATGCATTTTTCTCAATTATTATTTTTAAGTAGGAGATATTTTAATGCATATAATTTTTTAAGAAAGACTAATTTACTGTTATATAACAAATTTTTTTGGCGATTCAAGTCTTTCACGTAGTTTTTTTAATCTACAACTGTTAAAATCCCTACCCAAATGTGTTTTTTGTCTTGAGTAAGAAAATAACTGGCGTCATTTACCCTTACTGCCTCTTAAAAATTATGTAATTTTAGATGTAGAATACTGTTTCCTTTGAAGGTATCAGTAGAACTATTTGGCTTTAGTGGATAAACAGTTCAATATATTAGCATGAAAATAAGTCTTTACTGAAGCTGAGTTTCACAAATCCCCAATTAGTTAAATCATTAATAAAAAGTAGTTGCCTTTTCTAAAAAGAATAAAATCAAATCCTTTGTTTTTACGTAATTTCCCTTTCCACTGCTTTAATATAAGGGAAAGCTATGACATATCCTAACAAGGTATTTTTTTCTTGCCTAGTGAGTAGAAATTATATTTACATGTACTGTTGCTTACAAATCTTGATGTCTCCTTGTTGATGTCACCCTCATGATTTCTTTCAAGACATTGAGAGGACAAATGCACAGCTTCCATACTGGAAAAGCAGCACTTGATGAAGAAATATCTTTGTATTACAGTAATCTTTGCTGGTTGTTGAAAGGAGTTCATAGAAAATTTGTCTTCTGTAACTGTGTCATTCTTCAAATTTTTCTTTCTTTAACTCGTATTATAAAACCAACGTAATTTATTGGCCTAACGGTAGTGTCCAGTTGGAGTACAGAACACATGGCTATAGAAAATAAGAATCTTTAATGCTTTTCTTTACCCTAATAATGAAAAAAATACTTTAGAAATCTGCAGAGCACTAGTAATATGCTTTTATGTCTTTCTGCTACTCATGAATGAAATGCCAATAGGGTAATACCCTAGATTTCCCCCAGACCATAGGTTTTTTTAATTTTACAAAAAACCAGTATGCACTTCTGGAATACTATGACAGTTCTAGCTTGTGGCATTTCAGAGTAATGTCAATAATATGCAGATCTCAATTTTTCACAAAGATAAGTAAGTTTGTTTTGTAGTTGAAATTCAAAAAGGAAAAAAAGGAAGACACAAACTTAGGTGTTAAATCACAAATACAAAAGGGGAACTAAAATATAAAAAGACACCAAAGAAGTATGGTAGATAGAAATTTTTACATTTGAAACATAACAAAGGTGAAGATCACAGTAGAAGAAAAGGGAAAGATTAGAAACAAGGTAAATATATTACTGTACAAATGCTAATTCACTTTAAAAAGGTGGGTATTTCTACTTTCTTTTATTTTAATTTTGCTTCCCAATAAGGTGTTCTTTGAAAAGAGAGAAGTTGACGCATTTCACTAGCAGTTTTTATTGTGTATATGAGCATGTGTGTGGTATTAGTTTTCTTCTGTGTTATCCACTACTGAGAGACTCTTTATTTTTCTTTGCATAATAAAGCATATAATAGCTTAGATTAGCTAAATTGTAGGTGATAACAGATTGGACAGAAGTGAATGATGGAGATATAGGACACCACTTGTGTATTAGTTTCATATGAATTATTTCTCGTGAACTCATTAAAGTAGGTTGGAAGAACAAGGGTGCAATGAATGAACTTCATGTGATAGTCTTGAATAAATGTCTAGTGGTTTAAGGTAAAGATAAGTTGTGAGATTCAGTGTTTAGATTTCATTCATGTTTTGAAAAGTATATGAGATATAAAGTGTGTGTGTTTTTTTCAGGCTATGAGAGATTTCTTGTCTGCAGAATATAAACACAATTCATTATTTATAGAAAAATATTTTATATTTATTATGTATTATTTATATTATATATATCATTATTTATAGAAATGTATTTATACATTTTTAAACTTAAGTAAAACATATTTCATAAATGTACATTAGATTTTAAGAAAACATTCATTTTGATAAGGAAAAGCAAAAATATAGGGATATCCATCAATTATTTTATCGGAGAAACTAAAGGATATAAGTATATTGGGCTTTAAGACATTAACACGGGCAGACAATTGCACCTTCAGTTAATTTTTGTACTATTCAAATTTTGAAACATAATTGCATTCAAAATTATGGGAAAAAAATAATGGCCTACTTTTAAAAGTAGCATTTGAGCCAAGGTGTGATTATATGTCCATGAAAGAGGCTGTAAAATTAATTCTGCTTTGGAAGGAAGCACATTCTAGCTGGCATGAACAGGATATTGTACCCATGTAATTTGGTCCCCAGAGATGGTGTTTGATTAGCCTTCTGCAAGATTCATCTAGTAATAAGGGACAGAGATAACCCAAATAATTAGGTGCTACATAGAGTGGGAGGGTGTACAACCTTGCGTTTGATCAGAGGTTAGAATTCTTAGGTCGACTGGGACTTGGTGTCAAGCATCTGCTCCTCTCCAGAGTAGAAATTGGATTGTTGTGTATCCGTGCATGAATGCTGAACTCCTTTTGAAATCCCTTTGCTGGTGTTGGTCCTGACCATCTAAAGAGCATCAAAAAGTTTCCTTTTGTGATTGAAAAATTCCTTTGTGTCAAGGTTTTAGTCTGCGGTATTTTTTCTGCGGAAGGTGGATATTTTAGAACAACTATTTGATGAAATAATTGTTTCAGAATTTTAAGGTGAACCTCCCTGGCCCTCTAGAGACAGCTCTTAAGATCTAACACTCATCAGATTGATCAGATTTTTTTTTCTTTTGTTTATACTATACTGACATCTCTTTATAGAGGCTGCTACTGTATGGTCTTAGGAGTTTCCTATTCTTCTTAGTTTTAGGATAGGAAGATTCATGGATTGTTTGCTGTCATGAGTAGTGGTACCACATCTATTAGGCCAAATTTTAGCAGACTACTTTTGATGTATCCCTGAATTTGAACATTTGAGTAATCCTGTTGTAGTCAGGCTTTCCTGAAGCTGATAGGGTTTTCTTGTGGAGTTTTCATAGAGGTGCTACAGCACCCTGAATCCATTTCATTGTTTCCTCTTGTGCTCAGTTGACTTTGTCCATACTGGAAAAGTATTTTTTTCCCAGTTTTATTAAAAAACCCCAACCAACAAACAAACCAACCCTTCTTCCTCCCTCACTTTATTTTGAAAAGTACAAATATCTGGAAAATATTTTAAGATTGCACTATTGATATTTAAAATGGGACTGTTAAAAGAAAATATATTAGATAAATTATCTAACTCATATTGTAAATGTAAAACAGTTTACTGTTTGAACTATCAACACATTTAGGATATCAATTTGAAACTGATTCCTCTGTAGCAAGACGTACTGGAAAAAAACACCACGTTTCTTAGTTGGGTAAACGTTGTGTGAGCTTAGTTTGGGGTGGGTTGGTGGGGGTCATAAACTGGAATCTTTACCAGGTCTTCAAAATACATGATTATATTTAAGTGATAGTAAGTACATTATTCTGTTTTACAGGATCTCTTTTCAATCAATGCTTATGTTTATGCTCAGAAGCCACAGCTGGATATCCACAGTTTTGAGGGTACCTTCACACGGGTAAGTAGTCCATATTCTACTTCCCTCTTAAATACCTCAGTCCTACAGGTAGTGTCTACGTTGTATGAGATCTTTCCTTGGCTTTACAGCAGTATTTTTTTCCTATCTTCCTGCCATGGATACTTCATATAAAAGACACCCTGTTTAAACATGTATTGCAGAAAACTGATGCATAAGGAATATCTGAAAAAATCAGAATTGGAGATTTGAATATTTGTTGGTTGACATCACTTTAGTCTTTTAATGTGAAACTCATTGTGAACAGTATACTTTGTTTCCAGGCATCTGACCTATTGTTCATATGTATCAAAAACAGACAAGATGAATAATAATTGTAGCCTGAGACAATGCATCTGCTAGTTCATGTGCTATAAAATTGTGCCTTGTTTACCAGCATTTCTGCTGTACTTCCAAAGTTCAGTTTTCTCAAAAAGTAAAAATAAAACTAAAAGCTACTTATGGGGGGGTTTTATTGAATCTTTTATCCAGAGATAATTATATTCAAAACTGATTATGAAAATAACAATGCAATAATATCTATGACTTGTTTCTGTTGTTTTCAAAAGGTGGCCTGCTAAAGTTGAACCTTTAAAGCAGTGTCCTAATAGGTAGTAACTCCTTTTTTTTTTTTTTAATAGATTTACAGTTTTGTAGCAGTATGTTAGTAGATATAGTGATTGTTCTGTTATTTTTAGCCAAACTCAGTGGTGTTAGACTCATTCCTAATGATGGTTTGTTTCTAAAATAATTTGAGAGAATTAACTGCTGGGGAGGTAAAGAAAAGGGTTTTTTAGCTGTGACTCAAATTGGTAATAGATTTTGTTCTGTAATTGGAATTCCAGTTCACAATTGTAAATACGCTGATGAATGAGATATTGCAGTTGCTGGCTCTCGAAGACCAATTTATACCCCTTACACAGTCCATGCTGCCTACAAAGTAAATGTCATTTGTTCACACCTTCTAAAGCAGAAAGCAACAGTGTTTACTTAAACCTTGTATTGACCAGTTGTCCCAATGAAACTTCTATTAACAGCTGTAAATTCATATTATTCCTCTCAGTGGCTAAGTGTATACTTTCCTACATATATATTGAACTCTTTGGAGTCTTTTAACAACTCTGGTATAAGTAATTGAGACATTGGGAAATCATCACAATCATTCGTGTTGTGGGTTCTGTTTGTACACATCAGAAGAGCTGTATGATTCAAACATCCCAATATGTGTAAAAAACTGGTACGTTTTATGCTTTCAGGATTGCATGTATGTTTTTTGGGCTGCTTCAGTAGCAAGGATAGTTTGAACTTCTGTGTAAAGCATCTGAGGGCATTGCCCTCAAATTTTTTCACAGTGAATCACGCTAGAGATTTTTCAAAGGTCGTTTTTTGTTAGTGATGTGCCTTCTGCATTGTGAAATGTTGTTTTAGGACACTGGTTTACTGATTTATCTTTCTGCTTTCGCTGTGAGCCCTGGCTTCTTACAATAAATCAGTTCTTGCATCTAATTTCTATTTAATGTTAAAGCAAAAAAAAAATTAGTGTGCTTAGTGATGCTAATGCATACATTTTTTCTGCTTAAGCATTGATGTTCGAAGAATTCCTGCAAGGGTAGGTTGACAGGGTAATAGCACATTGATTTTTCTTTTTCTTTTTTCCCCCCCATTAGGGAGACAGAGTACTAACAATGTAAAAGACAAACTTAGATAATTTCAAAAAGTGTGCGTCCATAAAACAAACCAGAAACTTGGGAGCACAGTGCTGGAGTTTTTATGAGCGAGCAAGGTCTAAGTACAAATCTGTCCACAAAAAAAACTGAGAGCTGACAGAAGATAGCTTTTGTAGAACACCTGCATAATCATGTCAGAAGGCATAACAACTTTGCTGTACTCCAGTGGTATCTGCCAGCTTCACAAGAACTTGTTTTCCATTGTTCTCCATAGATTTTGGTGTGTTACATGCAGTCAGGGCACGAAAGTGAGTGTGTGTCCTTTCATGATCATGTCTGGCTCTTCAATAATGTCATAAATTAATTCCTCTCCTCCTTTCACATTTACTGGACAGCCTATCAAAAGACAATAGATGAGCTGAATTAGTGTTTTGTGGAAATTTATGAGATAGCTTTATTTGTTCTAAGGGCATCATCCATGTCTTGGAAGAACTTATTTTTAAATGGTGTACAGAACAAAGATGTAAGCAGATGTAACTATTAGAGTTTCTGTCTTGGTTTGAAAGACACGTATCTGCTAGGGAGGAGCAGGGCCTCCCTTGGAATGGAGAATTTAAATCCCCTCCCTCCAAAATATTATAATTTAGAAAATTAAAGGGGCTTTCAGGCAGAGGTATGGGGATAGGAATAACAGTTTTTTACTAGTATGTATAACAAGGCAAACAAACAACAACACCTACAGCATTAATAATAAACAGAACCAGAAACCTCAAGAGGCTTTGTTTCACAAAGCTGGGGCAGTCTGATCTCTTGGGACTCCAAGAGCACCAAGCTGGAACAGTGGAAAATCCCAGGCTGATGGATGAGATATATCAGAAGCCCCATGGTGGTAACTGGAACGGCAGGGATGTCCTGGCAGGGCAGGGCAGTGCAGCACCACAGAGTAGCAAAAAGCCTCAAAGCAATGCCAAAGAAGCCACGACAGCAGGGCAGGGCTGGCCCTGCAGGGCAGGAGGAGGAGCTCAGAACTCCTGGGCACACCAGCAGATGATGGTAGATTTCTCAGGACCAGACTTAGTGGTGGCAGTGAACTCCTCCTGCCTCAAGCAGCAGCCTGGCCGTCCTGTCTCTGATGTGGAGAGAGCAAGAGGGAGAAGCTGCTCCCAGCCCTGTCCTTTACCTGCCCCCAAAACTTGTGTTATCTCCCACTCAGAGAGAAACTTCCAGACACCCAAAGAAGTGTAGCCAGGCGCTACAACTCCTCTCCTTTGGCCCCTTTGTTCTGCTTGAGAACGTATGAGTACCCAGTAGTTAGTTTCCAACAACTTACGGGAAAAAATTCTGTAAGTAAAAAAGAAACAAATCTAACCTCCAACAGTTTCTCTTCTGTCTGATGTTCTCTGTAGGCTTGATAAATAAGGGAGCTATTTTATCAATGATGAAAATCTGTAAAAAGACAATAAAAGGTATCCATACTTTTTAACCCAGCTTTTACCAGTTAGAGCCTAAAGAATATTCTAGAGCATTACATCAGTGTGTATTGACATAGCTAGTATTATTTAACCTTTGCTTCCTTCTGTATAGAATCATGGAAAGTCTCTCTTGCTTTTAACCTTGGCTATTTTTTGTTTAAATTTGTGTTTTTCTTTCACTATTCCCTTAAGAATATTTTCCTTTTCTTTCTTCTATGTTGCAGCTCTGTGCTATCCCCGTAGTGTCTTAATTTGCTTTGGAAATATATCTTTTTTTTTTTATATTCTAATATCAATCTTAGAAAATGAATGCCACTGAGTTTGGTTCAACTACTTCAACAATCTTTCTTTTTTCACATGGTACGCAACTATATTGTATAATATATAGAATTTTTTACAATATAGCATCTTGTTAGATGTTTAAAAAAAACCTACCCTGATGCAAAACCTGGTGCATGTAGCTGTATTCATGTATGAGTAGAATCCCTGGCCTGACACTAATTATACAGATGCTTTCTTAGATATGTCTTGCATTTTAGTAGAGAGATCGTTAAGTCATTTTTTTAATTAATGTATTCATGTTTGCTGTTAAAGAATGGACTGTTTTGAAGCAGTGGGTGTGTTCACTTCAATCTGGCCTACTTTTATGTTGCCAGTGAAGGGAGTGGCATTAAGTTTTGCAAATCCTTTTGACTCCCTTTCCTTTATGCTGGCAGTAACAACTATACAGACAGCTTGACTAGGGCGCTAATGTGTGTGGAACCTAATCTGACCCTGTCCAAAACACATGCCAGTAAAAGGAACACAGCCAGAAAAATTAAGTGTGGGGTTGGGTTGGGGAAGGAATTCCAATCCCTTTCAGTGATTCAGGTAAATTAAAGTGTATTCCCGTTTCCTACAAAAGTTGATGGGGGTTGTTGTACTGCATCCTGTCATGCAGGAACAGAGATAGAAAAGGTCAAATAGAAGTGGTACACTGGTTCACTTAAGGATTAGGTATTTTGTCTCAAAGACCTATCTTTGTTATTTACAAAAATTTCTAAAAAATTATAGCTTTGAAACTTTTTAAATGACGCTTTGAAATTGGTCATGATCCTTAGTCAGCTGTATTGTGCATTCGTGAAGGGACCTAATGAAATTAATTGTGGGAGGACTGAGAATGGGTTGTATTCAACTTTTATTTCACTGATCATCTTTTCTGTCTGCACATGCAAGAGCTACAGACTAATTTCTAAAAAAAAGCAAAACCTATGGGCAATTTAAACCTCTATGATCAATGCTGCTCATGGATTAAAAAACTGAGCCTGAATATAAAGCTTGAATATAATACTGAACTGCACTATTCTGGTCATGAACCTAATTCAGAACTCAAAGACCAAGAAACATACAGCTGCCAAATGAAATTCAACCCAGCAGACCTTAAGTGGAAACTTTGTCAGCTGGACAAAGAAGCCCTTGTATGTCAAATTTCTGCTATGAGAACAAGTGATGGAGCTCATTTAACCCAAAACATACATTGTTCTGTTAGTGTCAGAAAATTTGCAGAAATTTCTCCTTAACACAGGTCTGATCTCACACAGAAATTGCAGTTCTTGTCCTTCCCTGTTTCATCTATCCCTACCATCTCTCCAGAAGTACAAATAAAAAGAGAGTGAAACAGCCAAACTCATAACCCTTAAATGCACCTCTTATTTTTCATTTGAGTAACTTACGACAAAAGAAAAATAAGGGTAAGTCATCATCTGTTTGGGCATGGAAGGTGTGGTATTTGGGAAATGGAATGAACTGTAGAAAGCTGAAGATGTTAGGTGAGGGTATAAAGACATGAAAGTACCATAATGAAATAAGCAGAAGATAAGTGATTGGCCAGACCATTCTGTGGATGAGCATGAGTGGAAAGAGAGAGAGCTCATTTGATGTTTTGCTATTTTGAATGATCTAAAAGAAGGTATTTCACTAAATCTTGTAACAATGGTAGACATTGAACAAGTGACTTTTTCCTGACCCTGTTGTCAGCTCTCCAGAATCATTGCAGGGCTTTTGATTTCTTCTTGTAATATGGAAGAGTTTCACAATTCAGTCTTAAAATCTGCTAACTGAAGAATAAGGGAAAACAAAGGATTTACCTGGCTTAGTATCCTGTTCTTGACAATAACCAGAAGCAGAGTGCTGGGAAGCAGAATACTACTAGCATAAGGACACGGTAGTACCTCCTCAAAAGAGCCATCTGTGTCTTAATTCAAGATGTGGGAAATTTCCTGAGTTAGAGCTCTTTTCTGTAAGTAACCTACAATGAATTTTCCTTCTCTAAACTTACCCAGTTCACCCTTGAATCTGTGTAACCTTTTAACATTGAAATGGGAGGAAGTTACACAGGCTAAGTATATATTTAAGAATGATTGCCTGTTATTTAATTTTGCTGACTTTATTTATGACTTCTTTCTTCTTTGGTAAAAATAAGCAGTATCTATCCTCCCATTTTAGGTGCCTGCTTTGTAGATGTCTGACATATTCCCCATTAGAAGTCAGGTTTATTTAGTCATATGTAGTATGGAAGCTATGTTGACCTCCCTTATTGCTCTTTTTGAACATTTTCCAGTTTTTACTTTCTGTTTGGAATAAACAAAAGAAATAATCACAGAACCCAAATAATGTGGGAACAATTGTAAATCAAACCAGGAATCTAAGCATTAAGATTTAGGAGTATAGCAAATAATTCTTGCAGTACTAATTCCTGAGGTAAGAATAAAAAAATAATTCTCCTTTTTCCTAATTTAAGAATAATCTTATATAACATTGATGGTTCTTCACAGAATCACAGAATATTCTGAATTGTAAGGGACTCAAAGGATGATCAAGTCCAACTCTTAAGTGAGTGGCCCATAATGGGGATTGAAGCCATACCCTTGGCATAATTAACACCATGCCCTAACCAACTGAGTTAATCACAGGATCATCAATATGAATCTTGACTCAAAATTTATGGTTTTCTTCTTGGGGCTAATTCCGTATCCTCTTTCCCTTCCCCTCTGTTTTTGACAGAATGGTTCTCCATGCCTTTTAAACAACAATTTTTCCTCACTTAGGAGAGTAAGAACTGTAGTTTCCTTGCTATATAGGGATCTCTTGATCTATGCACAAAAATGTATGTGCTTAGTTGGATATTTTTATTTTTTTAGAAGCAGAAATTTCTATGCAGCTCATCCTGTGCTTGGTGGTTGTTTCAAAATAGAGATAAAAAATGGGTGTACGTTTTGATTATTGACAATATGTAGAATTTATTGTGTACTTTGATTAATAAGTTATTTCCCCTTTCTTGCAAAATATTTAGCGACAATCTGTAATTTGATCAAATACGCTTGATTATCCTACCTCCTAAAGTTTCCTTTAGTTGTAAACAACACATTTCACAGCTGCTAATGAGTAACAAATCTGTACATGCTCCAAATTGATTATGAGAGATTGTCTGTTTACAATCTGCAGATCATTACTGCTTGGGAGGAGAGAGGGGAGGAAAAAAAGGGGAAGTTTAAAGTAATCATGGAAGCAGTTTTCTACCAAGGAGTATATATTTTCTAAGCATGTGGTGAGATAATACAAGCCTGCATTTCATTTTAGAAGTCTAAATATTTTTCTCTGAAAATTTATGTTTATGTAATGTTTATCAGGTGCAAAATGATGATGACCATAACTTACTGTATGAAATATTATAGATGATTTAAATACAGAATAGGGTGTTAATTCTTGGGAGTTAGTGTTCATAACTCACTTTAACTGCATGCTATAACATACTGCTCTGCAGTCTGATACATCTGAGGAAAAGAATATATTACTTTTAAAATAATTTTCACTCGTTCTTTTAATATGATTGGATAGAAGTAGCATGAACTTCAAACATTTTTTCACTTTTTAGAAAGTTATTTTTGTCTGCGTATGTGCAATGAATGCTGTTATACAGTGAGTGGTACAAGGATACAAACATCCTGTGTCAGTTATTCAGATGATTTGACATGGTTCTTAACTTTTTGTGATGGTGATTTACTTATTAGCTGTTCTTATTTTTAACAGGAAGACAGTGATCCTGCAGTTCATGAAAGCCTAAGCATAGAAAATACATTATGGGCAAGCACTGTTGTTGCTTCAGGTAAGTGCTGCTAATGTATCTAAATACTTCCAACGAAGTGCATCCTTACTTTTCAAACGTCATTAATATTTCATATTGTAAAATACTTTAACCTTCCAGACTATTAAACTGTTGCTTTTCTACTTTCTCATTGGTTTCATCATGCTGTTCAAAATATTTTCATACATTTTTAATCCTCCTTAATAGCCTTGGGGTTTTTTTAACTTAAATTCTGATCTTTAAGTAGTGCAGCCCCTTGTAGCCCACTGAAATCACTGACCTTTTTGATTTAATTAAAACTTAAAGTTGTAAGGTGTTTTGTTCAGCTCACAGTGGACCCTTTTCCGTGCTGAAAAGCAAGGGTGGTTTTGCATTTTTTAGAAGTTTTTCTTGTATGTATACTCTGTGATTAGTATCTTGTATTAGGAAAAGTCTTAATCAGAAAGAATAGATAAGTTTAAAGTTATGTACTTCTAAAATACTGGAATCTAAATATTAGTACTATTTCATATATGTCCCAGATATTATAAATAAGTACACATTAATACCTAGATGCTGTATTCAGACTTTACGCCATTGTAAATTTGGGGATTTTAGAGCAGAAATTTATTTTCTTTAATTTTTGCTCATTTGTAAGAGAAAAATCAAAAGAGCTGTGGTTATTCTTCTGCATGAAGACTGAGAATAAGGAATTGAGAGAGCATGATTTCTGAAGAGAACTAGGATTTAAGATGGGGAATTTGAACAACTGGAAACAGTCCAGAAATGGGAAAAAAGTAAAATTGAGTCTCCAGCTATATTGTAAAGTTAGTCCCTACTGTGAAGATTTCTTACATCACTGAGGGGCCCACTGGAAGGCTGTGGGGAAGAGATTAATTCTGAGGAGGCAGCAAAGGAGTCTGTGACTGAGCAATCCTTTCCCAAGTGCTGAAAAATAGTCATGTTCTTTGATTCTTAGTGGTGTTTGGTTTGACTGTACTGGGAAACTATTCTCTCTAAAATTGTTTGGTCAAATGGATGATGCCTGAAATTGTCCTCAGTTAGGTTTTTAACTTAGGTAGCCAAGATGTTTAACTTTGTATAAAAAGATGCTCCTCATGAATTATAAATTTTAATACTCTGTAAACTTGGTTTGAGTTTCCTTTTCCTCAAATCTGTGTATGGAGGAAAACTACACTCAAAGAGTATGCGTTTGCAAAGTCAGTAATTCTGAATCAGTACATTTGAATTTTAATTGAAAGCTGTTCATGTTTTCATTTCCATGGTTTTGTTTGGAAGTGTAGCTATTGACTGCTTGCTCTTGATCTGCTATCTAAATTTGGCACCCATAATAATGGAAACAGTACTCCTTAAAATTTATACCTTAGGATAAGTTTGAGGTTTTTATTTCTGAGGGGTCTTATGAAAGTTTAATTATTTATGAAGGACTTTAGCTCATTATTAATGATGGCAGTGGAAAAACCAGGAAAAGATAATTCTCTGGTTGGAACATAGTTTTTAACAGTGGAATAAGGCTTTCAGACAGACAAAGGGCAAACTCACTCAATAATACAAAGTAAAAAATACTGAACGGCTCTTCAGGACTGTAACCCCTTCTGAAGGGAAAAATAATGTGATCAAGAAATTAAAAATGGTGTCATGGTGTGCATACAGAAGTTAACTTTAATTAAGGTACCAGACAAAAATAATTTCCTTCAGTAACTGATTTTGTGACATGAACTATATCTAACTTTGGCATATCATTCATTTTGCTTACCTCATTTCATGTATTAACTACAATTTAATACCATGGTAATGTGCTTCTCTCGTATAAGTATTCCTTGTTTTGTAGGGCAAAAATCCAAATCTTAAGAATTACTCAGGACCTCTGTGGATGTAATTTTAGCATTTGATAGGATTAGCCCTTCAGTAAAAAGTAGGAAATTATTGCCTTCAGTCTGTTGCTTAGCTAATAAGGCATTTCTAAAGTCTTAGAAGTACGCTGTACCTCTGAGAAAGACCATAAGGTAAAACATCTAGCAAATTGTAAAAATTAAGATAGTCTAGATCTGGTTGATAACTGATGTATCATTCAGTTGTTTCCATCTCCCTTCCAAGTTGAGTGTACATAACTAAGTTGGAACACTTGATGCTGAGCTAATTAAATTTGCTTGAGTTTTTTTTAAAGTAGACTTCATAATTTAATTTCCAAGATTTGTGACAACTGAAAAGCTTAATAAAAATGCTGGTCACTGTCTGGCTGCATTAGGAACATCTATAAGCTGACTTGCTTAATTAAACCTGCCATGGAAGGATATCAAAGGTGGACTGCCTACACAAGTTTGCAGGTACCTCTGCGTTCCCTCCCCTACTACAATCACAGCTACCTCACCCACACTTGTATCTGATTTCAGTGTCCTTGCAGTCTAGGTTCGCATTTCCATTGCACACAGGTATTTTTCACCAAAAAAACATCAATGGCATCAGTGTGCAAACCTAGTAATTCTATTACTATTCCACTTTGATTCAAGAAAGGGAGCTTGAGGCCTAAGTCCAGGTAGTGAGGGGTAGAGTTCTGCCGTGCAATGTTTCCTGTACATCTCTTCCTTTACCCTAAGACTCTTTAGTGTGACAGTCTTTAATGCAGTGAGGCTGGGAAGGCTGCTTCCTCCAGTGCTCTCTAAGCAGCCTGGACATCATCTGTTACTAAGCTAAGCAAATGTGTGACTCATTGGGACCCTGTTAGACCCTTTCCAACCCCTTGCAGGTTGTTACAAAGTGTTCTGGGTCAACCCTGCACTCTTATCTTGACATATTACTGATGGTGTTGGCCTCAGGAGCGGAGACAGAGGGCTACATCACTGATGCCCAGGACAGGAATATGTACCTGAGTTGCAGATACAAAGCCTTATTTAATTTTAAATATGGTTTTGTACAGGACATACAGGACAATTTTTGGGTGAGGGTGCTCTCCTCCTAGTGACTAATAGATGCTGAATTTTCTGATACAACTCTTTGACATATTACAAAGACGACATTGCATCAGGTAGGATAACCCACTATCTCCAGGATAGATGCCATTGCTATTTGTCAAGGTGATACAGAGGGTCAAGGTTAGGCTGGAAAAAGTGTTTGGGGAATTATGTGGGGAAATACTTCAGAAAACTTGATCTCTGGTTGCAGATGCCCTGACAGTTCTAGAAGAGAGAGACCACAAATCAATTCTTTTGCAGATCAGTAACAGTACCTTTAAGTGCATAAAGGTTTCAAGAAATCTTATCAACTGCATCTTAAATGCAGATTACCAAAACTCATGAAAATGTCAGAATACTACAATAATGGAGTCTACAGAGAAAAAAAATCACCTATTGCTAGAGTAATAGACGTGACAAGAAAAGTATTTGCTATAATTTAGGACTTTTTATTTTCTTCATGAATTTTGGGAACCAAAAAATTGATTCCACAAAACTGTGTAATTCCAAACAACTCAAAAGTAAACTATTCCATGTCATTTTTTATATCAAAATATAATGTTGAGGAGAGTGAGATTACTCAAATTTGTACATTTGGAAGGCATTTATTTTCCTTGGATTTAGTATGTTTCTTTACCCCATAAGCCAAGCAGGGAAAACAAACCAAAAACATTTTACCACAGTTAATATATACCCACTTTCAAAACTGATTGTTTAGATATCTAAAGGGAGAATCCCACTGATATTCAATCTGCAGGGTTTTCTGCCCTTTACTGTAAAGCTCTGACAGAGATCTGGTGACTGCCTGTATGATTTTTATCCTAACCCTAGAAAGGACAAAGATTAATGCGCCTGGGTCACACTGGAAGCCTCTGGCAGGGATGGAAATCAAAAGCCTTTCTTTCAAGTCCAAAGCATGCAGTCACCCTTTTGTTCTTTAATAAGTGAGATAGGAAATAAATATTCTGACTTTTCCACTTACAGGCAACATTCTAGCAGGTTTTTAAAAAGTAGCAGTAAGGCACAGTCTCTGTCATTCTTAATATCTGTATTGTCAATGTGGATTTAATAACAATGAAGGAAAGGAAAGGAAACTTTGGTTAGTGAAAACTTGCAAAACTGCTGCCCCTGGAGAAATACCTCTAAATATAAGCAAATAACGTAAACCACTCTGTATTCTGAAAACCTCTGAGTTTATCTTCGATTAAAGTACTTACCTTTCAGATCATTTGTGCTTGTGGCATCAATGATTCTGGTGTTTGTGTTTATTGAAAGCTTCGGTAGGTTTCATTTCAGAAGGGGAGAGAGGAGAGTTAGCAGCTAAATTTTAAAAAGCCTCAAAAGGTCCACTACAGTACGGGCTTTAGCTTTTTGTTCTCCACTTGTGGTAATAATCAGTGTGGTTCAAATGCTGAACAAGATAATGTAGCTTTCTGAGAAACCTGCTGAGATACTTCTTAAGGGAAGATTTGTATTAATGAAATTGCATCATCATTTTGGCAGATGTCAGTCTTGTGGAGTCACTTTAGATAAAATCAGAACAATTTTATATACCTGCACAGCTGTCAAAAGCAGTATTTTCTGCCAGCTTCTACCTACAACTTTAATTAGTTTGAGCCCACCCTAATTTTTATATGGTTCATATAGTGCTTGGGAGATACCAAAATTGATATGATTGCACACAGGATTCAGAGTATGCCTGACTATCACAAATCTGCTTTTATTTTTTTTCTAGGCCCACGTTTGTTCTAGTGGTATCTCCTAACTTCTTTCCCCCTCATTAACCACTTTGTCCGTACCTATCAGTGATTGCCCAGTGTACAAGACCCAGTTTGCAGAGGCCCCATACATAAAAATACGTGAGTCGTTGCTTTTACTAAGCTGAGGCTTGCAGTACAGCTATGCTTCCGGAAATCCCAGATTGGATTCAGTTCATGTTATTGGACACCAGAACTGTCTATGGTGCAACCAGTGTGGGACAACAATGAAACTAGGGGTGGAGTTCCCTACACCAATGTATTTCAGATCTAAGGAACATTTAGTTACCCCTGATACTGTGCTAATGCCAAAAAAGTTTAAAATCTAAGATCAACAACTTGTTATAAACAGTTTAGTCAGATCTAACAAAAATTCTGCTCTAAGTTCAGTAGTCAAAATGGAATTTATCTGACTTTCGCCTTTGAAACAAACTTTTCAAGCAGCAAAATATGAGACAAGTACGACAGTTTGTGTTTCTGGGCTGCAGCAGCCTAGCCAGGCAAAACTTTGTAGAAATGTGCTACCTGCAATGTAGAGTTCTCCCCACTTCTATTGAGCTAAATTCCTATGAAGGCAGAGGTTACTGTAGTGTGCAGGAGGAGATTCCCTACAGCATATTGTCCTATACATTCTGACTATTGGACAGAGGTCAGCTCAGGATCACTCCAAAATAAGTGGCCCAAAAGGATATGTGGACATTGGTTGGAGACAATAGAAAGAGTTCAGAAATTATGGATTAGTGACTATTGGAGGAATTTCGGGGTGGCCTGGGCATTGATCATTGGGTGTGAGCCAATGGTACTATGCATCACTTGTTTCACTTGGGTCTTTGGGGTTTTTGGTTGTTTTTTTTTGTTTTTGCATTTTTTCTCATTACAGTATTTATAATCATTAACATTATCACAAGTATTACTAGTCCTGTTGTTATGTTTTACTTTGTTTCAATCATTCTTATGAATGATTGAAACAAAGTAAAACATACTTAAACCATTCTTATCTCAACCCATGAGTTGTGATGGGGTTTTTTTTTTGGACCGGAGGGATTGGTTGGTTGGTTTTGTTTTCTTTTTAATTTTTTTTTCCTTATTCTCCTTGCCATCCTATTGTTGGTGCTCTGGGGAAGTGAGTGAGCAGCTGCATAAAACTTAGCTGCCTGGGGGATTAAACCAGGACGCATTCTTGTTTTTGAGTAAATGCAGACATCTTTAAGGCAAACACCTTTCCCTATCATCTTTTTTGTCTTTGGGTGTTTCTTCCATTTTTTGCAACTTGTTACACTACAGGAGTAGTGGTAGCAGATCTTATATGTGGTTCTAATTGCCAAAGACAAATTAAGTTAATGTCAGACAAGCATGTAATACTTCTACCTTTTGTAAAGTTTTCTGAGCAGGGAGTTTTTGAAAGCTATGTTTATTATTTCTTTATAGCATAGTGACCACCAAAAGTATCACATTATTGATTGTACTGCCATAAAGCCATTTCAGGTCACTTAATGAAATTATAGAAATAAAGAGAGTTTTTTTATGCTAGAAAGTGTTATATGACATATTAATAAAAGAATAAAATTTTGTTTAATATAAAAAATTATTTAGTGATGCTGAAGCCAAATTTTCCTATACCTTGTTGTAAAAATTGACCAAAACATAATTAAAATAAAAAGATAATTTTAAAATTGAAATGTTTATAAGCTAATGAGGATAATATTTCTGTATAACATTCTATCAACGTAATTAATTGGCTGAACCAAATTTTACATCATTATAGATGGCAGAGGTAGCAGGCACTTGGTGTGTGATGTGTTCAGCACCACTTTACTCATTTTTTTATTCTCTGTGCAGTTATTTATGCTGTTCTAACTTCTGAAAACAGTTGGACAACATTTTAAGTTCAAATACAAGTTTCTAACCACTTCCATTGGAGGTATTGTTTCCATGAAAAAGAAGCAAAGCATATGTTACCATCTTTGTGGATGTTCATTGCAGAAGTTAAAATGATTCTTCATTTTACATTCTGAAAAACAGCACCCGCAGAGATATGCTTAAGTGTTGGGGTTTTTTCATACAATGGATTTGTTTAAGGAACTAAATTAGTGCAAGTTTTAATTCTGGAAAATTTTCACTCATTTACTTGACAACCTCTGGGTTTTTGTTTGTTTTTCAGGAACTGTAATTGGTGTTGTTATTTACACAGGCAAGGAAACACGAAGCGTAATGAACACATCCAATCCAAAAAATAAGGTAAGTTAGTCTTACTCTGGAATTGCCAGGCTCTGTTTTCAAAAAACTTACAAATAGATGTGCCTAAACCCAAATACCTGAAAGTTTTTACTGTGATGTGTTTCATGTGTGTTGCTGCCTTGAATTTTGATATAAGAAGTGAATTGTGCCAGTCTGCTTTTGAAAGTAAAATTATTCCTGCTTTAGCTAGGAGTGTTAGAGGTAGTAATGGGGGCATTTGTCTTTCAAGTATCAATGTTCATCTTCAGACCTTTATAATTCTGTCTCACAGCTAAATATTAATTTTCACTGCTCCCAGATTATTTTACTGTAAAGTATTTGGCTAAAGGTACACAGTGGTTTTAAGGAATGGTGATAACAGACTGCTATAGTATATTCAGGCTACCAGTGGTGGTAGAACAAGTTAACATGTTCCAGTCAGTACCCAGAACACTCTTTCAGGGATTTTTGCAAGCAATTAAAATATTTTCAAGAGATTTTTCTATTGAGAAGATACCAGAAGTTTCAGTGCTTCCCTCTGGACAAGATTCTTTGAGTTCTAAACAAAGCAAATAGCTCTTCACTTAATTAATAATGTTTCTAATGTAAGTTGGGGAGCACTCTCAATTTTAAAGAAATGAAACTTCAGCTGTGGGCTGTACCTTACAATCTAGACCTGTGTTTAGTAAGAAGATAATTATATTAAGAAAGGAAAAAATTATTGCAAGAGGTTTAGAAAAAAAATCAACTGTGACAGGTTGCCATTTTCACGCCATTCATAATAAGTTGCTCTGAGTAGGAACATCAAGAGTGAAATGATAACACAAATTGCTTGAAGCAGTTATTGCAGTCCCCTGAGTGTATTGATTTGTGTTTCTAATAAAGAGATGCTTTTAAATGTCTCATTGACAGAGACAGGTGATAGGTACCATTACCAGGATTAAGATGGTCTTTTATTATTTTAATCTTTGTTGTAACATGCATTTTGGAATAATAGAGTAAAATGGAACCAGAATGTTTGCAGTGTATGGTTATTTTCTCTTCTACCTGATACAAAGATAAGCCCTTTACTAACAGAATCTTTCTCTTAAGAATCCTGAACAACTTCTGACTAATAAATAATCCTCACAGGTGTTTAAAATGAAATTATTTAATGTAATAAACTGATAGGAAAGTGTGCATGAGTATAACGTGCATTACATAAATTCAGCAGATTCTGAGGATGTATTAGGCTTTTAGCAAATGTTAAATTTTTTGTATGTGACTATTTTGACAATAGTATTGGCATGGAGATTTTGTCTCTGGAAGAACAACCATGTTTAAAGCAGTAACCAACATTTAACATGGCCAGTAAGGATGAATTTGGGAACTGAAAACAGGAAAACACTTACAGCTCTCACAGCTGAGTAACTGATAAAATGGAGTACTGCACTGTAAAAAATAGTTGTCATCATTTTTAAGATGTAGTTTTAGCTGTACCTTTCTGTGGAGTCTGCGTCTTACTGTCTTATTAACTTCTACCATGGGGTGAGATTGGTTTGCATACTTCTGTATGATGAGACGTTTACTGTCTGTAGGTGATATTTCGTGCTAGCTAGCCATGCAGAAGGTAGACAAACAGCACTCAGTTCATTCCTCTTCCTTGTACTTGGGAAACTTCCTGTGTTTTCTCAATCTTGACAACAATGGATACATGTTAGGTAGGGTATGTAGCATTAGGACCCAAAAGGAGGGCAAAGGGAGTCTAAAATAGCCTTTGAGAGTAGAAGATATATTACATTTGAGAGATTAAAGATTTGAAGATTAAAAAAAGAAATTTGCATCCAACTTGCTGAAACCAAATTTAAATTGATCAATTGTGCTATTGCTGCAAACTTGAGAGGAAATAAGTCTGCAGCCTTTTCTGCTTTAGGGAAGAATTGTTTGAAATACTGTTTGAAAGTAATCCTAAATGGCACGTTGTCTCTCTCTGCTGCTATTTGAAAATAAATACAAATAACCTTTTAGAGATTTGCCTGTACAGTGTGCTGTTACGCTCTTTTTGGTAACATAGTTCAGTGATCCTGGAGTCTTCTTTCTCTGGGAGAAAGCAAACACTGCAATCTATGATTCCCAAATTACACCGTCAAATTGAAACTCACATGTCCAGAAATAAGCAAGAAATACATGGGCATGACTCTTTTATGAGTCGTCTCTTCATTGAAATACAGATACGTGCTACAGTTGTATTTTTTGCTGGAGAATAACATTACTGCTGCACTTCATATTATAAATATGTTTTTTCTAATGGTAGATTTTTAGTTTTCCTTCTTAAGGGTAGATGCTTTTTGAATGAATGAATAATAAAATTTAGAGATGCAGACCTGCTCTATAAACACTCAGAAAAAGACTAAAACTGAAATAAGTTTAGGGAAACTTGCATAAGAAAAATTGTGAAATTTACGTACCTGTTCGAGCATGGGATTTATCTGTATGTTAAACTCAGAAGGATTTATTGTGTTTGCTGAAGTATTTAGTCATTCAAGCAACAATTTTCTTAAGTTAAAGTCAACACTTACTTGTTTTATTACAATTATAAAAATTGTTTCATTGCCTAAGGATGCAGACACAGTCTGAAAAACACAAAGATAGAGAGTGTAGAATTTTCTTAATGGATCAATTCAATATGTTTTTAATTCCAACAATATAAAGAAAAATTATTTCTGGAAAGGTTTAATTTCAGTCTAAAATGATATATGTTCCGTGCTTCAGATAAATGTGGAAGTGGTAACATCAACATTATAGTGTAATGACTCTCTGCATTTTACCTCATTGGCAGTCACATCAGCTTACTCAGGAATGCAGTTCCAGCCTTTAAAGAAAAAAAAAAATCAGATTGAATTGTGCTCCTCACAATGCTGTAATCAGTAATCAATCCTATTTGGATAGATATTCTTAAACCTTGGCTTTCTGGATGAAGTTGGACTTGTCAATGCTAAAGGTCATTTATAGGTGTTAATTAACCAAGAGGGAAATTAACAAACTAAGGTTATTTATTTATTTTGTCTGGCATTTTGCAGTGTTCCCATTCATACCTATTTAAAGTGCAGAACGGTTTTTGTTATCTAAATTCAGAGTTGTGTTTGCAGCTTTGGTCTTCATAGAAAGCAAGACTGTTGGTGCAGCCCTTCTGCAAGTGTGGCTTATTTCCATCAATCGAAACAGATTTTGGGGTTGAAGTTAAAAAACCACAGTATCCTTGGTGAGAGATGGGAATAAATTCAATAGAATATATTTTGCATATGAAGATTGAAACATTAAAATTACTTGGACTTTGTAATATATATACACCCAGAATGTACACAGTAATGCATCAACATTAGTAGAAATTATCTTAAATGAAACTCCTGAGAAATCAGTAGCCTCTCTAAAGGAGCTGCAGCATGTAATCTGACTAGTGTGCTTCAGATTAGTATAAAAATAGTTTTAATGTTGCTAATCTTTACAAGCGGCATTGAAAACACGTTTTTTCCCCCTTATTTTATTACATTCTACATCTGCTGTTAAATTTTAACATCAGAATAAAACTTCACAGTAACCATTTAGTGCTCATCAAAATAGTAATATTGTTTTTACCCTAATTCTTAACAAGCCTGAAAGCTAACTACTCTTGTAGTTCATGCTTTTGATGCTTGTTTGCTGTTTTGATTTTGATTTTTTGACAAATGCAAATCTCTAAAGGGTGGTTGCTTCTTTTCTTTTTGTGCGTATATATTGCCCTTGGTGATTTGAAAAGGGCCTTGCTATTCTGGTAAACTGAGGCAAAATCATTTTGCTGCTCACTCTCTCATTTTTTCTCTCCTCCCACAAAATTTCTTCCTGGTATTTTGTGACCAAATTTACTTCTCTGTGTTTAAAAGGCTTTTATCTATGCTCTTTTCCCCCTTTTTTATGAGGATGATTTTTGAAAAATGTTTACTAAAAAAGGACAACCTTCCCTCCAATTCTTTATTTGGAGTGAAATGGAGTGGCAGGAGCAGATTCTTGTGTTCCCAGAAACTGATGCCACTTCACCGATTTCTCTGTTCGGCCTAGCTTTTTCAATACTCAAAATATATGCGTATTCTGCCTTGACACATTTTTTTGAACGGTGATAAATTAATTGAATTAATGCTATCATGTTAGTGACACTAGTAAGCCATTCTTACCTGTTCTACTCCAAAGGCTTGACATTTCTAAGTCCAGTTTGCATTTCTGTTCAGGTCTTCATAAGGCCATTGACTTATTCCTGCTGCTACACCGTTGTACAAGAGCCCAGTAATTTCACTTGCATATTTTTTTACTAAATTTATAATTAGATATTCATAGTCTGAGGAGAATGGCTTTCTCTGGCTGTATGTCTGAAGGGTCAGGGTAAGCGTAGAACAGTGAAAACTGTTACGTGGCTCTTCATGGCAAATGTTAAGGATTTATAAGAAAAATGTTTATGCAGCACTTTTTATTGGAGTATAGTCTGCTGTAGTTAATCCTCATAAAAACTTCTCTTTCTATTTGATAAAACTGAGAAAGCTGTCACATAGAGGTATTATGTAGTCCCATACTTAGTTTGTCCCCTGACACAGAGCTTCTGTCCAAGAAAGTGCTTAACTACCCAGCTTCCCGTGGAGTATGAGAATCCCTCTCTTTGTACGGGAGAATTTGTGGGATCAGGCCACAGGAAAATACATATAATGTAGTGTTGTTGATGGTTTTCTCTCCATGTGCTGTCATCTCTGAGCAAAGGAAGGAGATTAGCACCTTGAAAAGCCTAGAGTGTGTCAGCAAGAAGGATGGCACAGTGTTAGGTAAGGAGGAAGACAAAAGGTATTTTTCTTTAAAAGTTTGGAAAGAGAGGGCTAAATAGCAGAGAAGGCACCTTTGTTGTTCCAAAATTAGAACGTAGGAATGTTGATGCTTGGAAACAGTCAACAGTGTTTTGGCAAACCAAAGAAAAAAAATTGTGTCCTTTACTCTGAGACAGAGAGAATATCTACGTATCATAATTATCTTTAACACCATTAACTGAAATAGCAAGAGTGTCAAAGTGGGAATTCCAATCCTTAGATGACTAGCATGGAAAAAGCATAATTCCACATAAAGGAGCTGAGGTTTTCCATTTTCTTTGATATATATAAAACTGGAAGAATCCTACATTTATACCATGACTTTAAGATAATAAGAAAACAATAAGACTGAAAGTCTTGATTGACTTCTTGAGTGTATTTGTAGACAGAAATCACTTCATGCAAACAGTCTGTTGTGCTGGGGGATTTGGTACACTCATGTATTTTATTTACAACATGCTGCTTCTTTTCAGAGACTTGGTGGGGCCCTTTTATCCACATTAGCAATGTTTTTCAAGTAGTGATGTATATTCATCCCTACTCGTATATGATATTTTATTCTCGTCTTTACATTGTTCTCAAAAGAAATAAAATGTTAGTACTACAAATGGGAAGCTGAGGCACAAGAGCTAAAGGAGGTGGGGTGGGGGGAAAGCGGAAGAGCCACAAAAGGAACAAGAAGAGGTCAGTTAAAGGTATTCAATTTCATTTCTCATCCAAGCTAGCTGAATGTTTTACAGTACTCTTAGGTTTCAAAATCTACTAATTTTCTGTTTGTATACACATGATACATGTGGGATTGTGTGCACGTGATGCCTATAGCCTTTAAGTTGATCCTAATGTATTTTCTTTGGCATCTCAAAAATACTAGATCACCACTTGCTTATCTACTTTGCTGTTATATCCCTGAGCTAGAGAAGTTGTTCCATGATGTGGCCTGCTATCAATTCACAAGTTAAAGTTACAGAATAACCTATGTCCTAATTTCTTATTTGTGCTGAAACCAGCAATTAAACATGTCATGCAATTGATATACCAAGGCAAATGATAGGTCTTTTCTGGCTGCATCTAAGTTGCGTGATAGACTATGTTGCTGTGTGGTGCCTGAGGCACTCAGCTGCAATGCTGCACAAGGACTAGACTGAAGAGGTTGGCTGTGCTGTGCTATGGTTCTGCTGCTTGGGACATGGATGTTGAATAACTGTCCTCTTTCAATTGGTGCCGCTTTCTGTTTACAATCCTACTGTGAGAGGCAAAGTATATGCAACAATACAGAGTTTAGTTCTAAACAAAATCATTGCTACGCAACAATTTTCAGAACAAGCGAGGGAATGGCTCTGGTGGTGAGAGAGAATTCTCACTGTACTCTGGGTAAACTTCTGAGTTTACTGTGTATTTTAGAGTTCATGCCAAACTTTCCCACTAATTTTGCAAAGCCACAATTTTTTCGCAGCTGCAAAAATTCCAACAATGTTAAATTCATTCCCTATTATAAGGCTATAGAAGGATAAAAATTGATGTCTGCCGGAATGTGAATGATGAGCCACAAGCCATGTCTAACTTGGAGTCCTAAACTCTTGTGATTTTCATCAAGAATGTTAGTTGATGTTTTGTGATCTCTCTCTTCCCTATTTTAGAGACTCCCATTAAAAAGTTGCTTGGATTTTGTCATCTTAGTATTTTTAAGACATGTGTAGGTTAGAATTTGTCTCAGTAGTTCAATGTCATCTCACACTGGTGTTTAAGGAAGGATCAGTGGTGAAGTATACCATTTCTGAAGTACTCTATTAATCTATTAAAATTGACCTCACAAAATAGTCAGAACAATTCTTAAAATGGGTCAAGTTATGGAATAGCAACAGCCTGCTATTCAACTTGTTCACCAGAAATTACATGTATTTTATCTGTGGCAGTCTAGGATAAAATGAATGATTTGTGGTAAAATAAAGAAATCATAGGAAATGTTGTCATTCTGCAGGAGACAGTGCAAAAGGGAGATTCCCTACACATTTGGCTTGTGTGAAAGAAATATCCCAGTAAGCTCTCGAAGAGGCAGACCCTGGTGGGTTTTTCATCTCAGCTGCTGCCTCCACTGCTGCTAATCAGCTGAGGGACTTTGCTTTTACCTTTACATTGCTCCTTATGGCTTTGTTGCCATTCAGAATTTAATCATGCCCTTGGCAAAATGCAACTGCTGGGAGGTGGAGGGGGTAGGGGCAAAGGGCACAGCCTCTCAGAGGGGACTTGGGACCTCATCCCGTGGCTTAGAATTGCAGTGTTTTTGGAAGGCTCCACCTGCAGCACCTCGCTGGCACTGAGCAAGCCAAAGTGGTGGCAACCAAAATACTGATGTTGTTGAAGGAGGTTGTTATGTGTTTTCCTACATTAGGGTTATGTTCTGTGCACTGGGTTTGTTAATAAGAATAATGTACCACAGTCAGCACTTTTTTTGTGGATTTTTTTTTCCTTATTGTGTGTATTTTATTGGAAGTCTGAAACCTTATTTTTGGAATTACTTCTTCCTTAGTTAAGATCCATGAAAACACGTTTCTGAAATGTACAGTTCCAAAAACTGTGTAGAAAGTCAGGTGTGCCTAAGGCCCCTATGAACTCTAGTTGTTATGAGGAAAAGCCTATATAATTTGCCTTTTGCATAATTTTCATGATTTCTGCAATTGTTCTCATGTTTTTCTGAATAAGCTTATTTTTTACCAAATATGGAAAGGAACTATATAATAAGGAATAGAGATATTAGTTTTAGTAATGGGTAAGTTCAAAGTATATTGAGTATTATTTTTTATAATTATTATGAAAGAGGGATGTCCTAAATGTCAGAAACTAGGATGCTTAAGACCTGCAGAGCATTCTTAGAATAGACACTCATTGGATTTTCACAACTTCTATTTGGATGCTTTATAAGCATTATTATTGTTTACTGTTATGATTGGATAGCCTTCTCTTTGTGTAGAGCAAGTATAAGAAAACATCTTTTGAGGTTTTCATTTATGTGACTCTATAA
Organism: Cyanoderma ruficeps; assembly: GCA_008694505.1. Classification (NCBI taxonomy): domain Eukaryota; kingdom Metazoa; phylum Chordata; class Aves; order Passeriformes; family Timaliidae; genus Cyanoderma; species Cyanoderma ruficeps. The sequence goes on from VZDJ01007755.1 coordinate 62,665,212, forward strand.
TTCATGCAGTTGAAGTCTCATGTATTTCTCTAATTCCTGGAGGCTCAGAAACCATCATGATTCACATGACTTGAAATCTTAGTCCACAGTGATGGATATCTAGAGGGAAAGGAAAGTTCTCTCCATATCAAGACATAGTATTTGTTTCATGTAGGCTGAACATAGTGATCATAACTAAGATAATTTACTGAGTTGTGTTTGCACGCTTGAAGTAACAAGCTTGTCATATTCATAACAAATAGTCTTTGCCCTTCTTTTTTACCTCAGTTCAGAGAGCAAGCCTGTGGATACATTTAGTATTAAAATCAGCATTCCAGCTTGTACCAGATGAAAATAGTATGGTTTAGATTGTGGATTAGTTTGTAAAGAGTGGATTGCTCTTCATATTCTTAAAGCTTATTTCCTTCCCATCATATCTTTTGGAATGTATCCCAAAATACTGTTTATGTAAAACAGCATTCAGTTTCATTTCCTTTATGATTTGGAGACACTGTGGAATCTTTGCTTAATCTCATAGTCTCCAAGGAATCCACTCAAATATTTTCTTTTATAAAAGCAAAGATAGATGGCTTGTGACTCAACTCAAGAAAGAAAATAAGATTCTTACTGATGCCTACTGTGTTTGAGGGATAGGCCTTTTTTTTTTTCCCTGCCTATCACATAGAGCTCTCTTTCTAGTCTAAGTTTGACAGTGGTTTGGACAATTGTTTATTTCAGATTTTTTGAAAGAACTGTTGAAAAACTTTTTGATTCAGTTTGTTGTGATTCGGTCTCTGGAAGAGATTCAGCCAGCACCAGTCCTCTGCTTTGTGTTCAATGTACCATTCTTCTGACTACCTTCCCGTTTGCCGTGTTCTGCTTCTCCATCCTGTTGCTCTGGTCTGATACTTTTACTAGTTTTATCTACCCCTTTCTTTCTTTCATCTCTTTATACATCTTACACATGCTTGTTTTTTTCTGACAATGTAGTACATTTGTGAAGACGAAAGTTCAAGTCTTTGATAAAATTAAATTATCAAATAATAATCTGTCACAATTTATTTACCTTGAAAAATGCTGTCTTGGTTAGTACGCACTCATTTTGCAATGATAAAAGATCAAGATCCTGGTACACCTCTTCAGCTCTTATTTGCATCTTTCCATGCGTTCCTTCCTCCTTAGCCTATCCAGCCCTGTCACCTTCCTTTTAAAGCTACTTTCATTGCAACTCATGTATCTTTCATCTGCTCTGCTATCAAGTTGTTGGCTTCAACTTGTGAGTGCATGGTTGATTTTTTAACAGTGTTATGCATGGGAAGAGATTCCCCATAAGCAGCTGAGTAGCCTTTTCATTGACCTTACCTGTACATACTTTTGAAATTCCTAGAGACCTTCCGGCTGTATGTCCACCTCTTATTCTCACTTCTGGGGTTTTTTTTTAGCTATTACTGAATCATTACTTTCTCCTTTGCACTCAAATCAATTAGTCTGTTCCTTGGCTTGCTGAGGTAGTTCATGCAGTACCCAGTAAAGGGCTGTGCTCCATCTAAGGGGATCTCTCTCTCAATTTGCAGCTAAAAAAAGTTGAAGCAAATTTGTGTGTATGTATAAATTTGGTGGTTATGGGAATTAATTTTTGCAAGTGAGATATACCTAATTGTGTCTGTGCTGTGAAACAATACTTTCAAGGGTACTGGCAGAAGTATGGAGACGTACCTATTAAAGTGTTGTATTCCCTGTATAAATCTTTTCCTGGCCTTTTTTATCTCTTGCATTGAAACATGTATTCAGTCAGTATCTTACTCTTGCACTGAAGAATAAGTGTGTTTATGTAGCCCCTCCTTTGGGACACAGGTTTGAATCGTTTAGCAAATACATTAGCTGATGTTCCTACTAGTTTTGTAATGACTCTCCCCCATTGCGAGGTTAAGATATGCTCTGTATGCAGTGTTTTATTTTTAAAGGTATTTAATTCTGTAAACACTAGGTGAGCTTTTAATGCCTTGCATAATATTTTATATTCTATTTTGACCTTCCAATTTTCTTTGAGAACCTGAATAATTTATTTCTAACTACTGAAGAGTTTTATAGTTCTACTACACAACAGTTTCCTTGTGGAAGGTCTGCTAGCTTCCAATGACCCTTAGCTGCCATCTGGTACAAATTCTAAGTGCTTCTGTCATCTGCTGCTAATTGCTGTCACCTGCATGTTGCAGTCACTGAGCAACTTGGAGTGCAGTAAAGCAGGAGGCGTACTGCTTTGTATAGCTGCCATCCATCCATAATACCCATGATTTCTTTATTAATATTAATTTAATAATAAAAAGTACATGCCTCATGAAATGGTATGAATTAATATAAATGACATTTCATGTTTATTTTAGTAACTTTCAGGGTTTAATCTGACATTCAAAAATGTGTGTAGATTTGGATTATAAATATATTTATTATTTCGGTATTCTTCAGCCTGTTTATTCTGCTGAGATTGTTCAAACTGAATCTTACAGAAGAGTTCTTTAATCTTTTTTGTAAGCTGATAAGCTTTAGTCAGGGCACTAGCCTACAGCACCATATTATATTAATGTATTTTACTTGTAATTTAGAGAACAAGAAGAATATCCTGATCTGAAGGCTAAACTGTCCCCTGTGGCACTCGCACAGCTGATAATCATGAACTAGAAAGATGTGTATATCAAATAGTTTACAAAATGAAGCCAGCTGTGTTTCCCTACATACTGTGGCTTCCTGACATGCATCATTAAACCTTATTAGCTACTTCCTTTTACAAAGATTCTTGTAGTCTTGAACATTGCATATTAACATTTTCTGCCCCTCCAACTGGAAATTATTTGCTTTATTGTAGAGTGTCAACTTGCTCTAGTTTCTGATATGCGTTCTAATTGGTACTTTAGAGTATAATCATAGTGAAATACCACTCTGTGCATTTCTTTATTTGGAAAATTAATACAGACCTTTTCACTTCATCTGTCAATCTGTGCAACTTTTCACACAATTCCCAACTGTTGGGATTGCTTGCAAACCATTAAGTATGAAATGGTTCATAAAATGTCTGTAAGAATATAAACACAAAAAGAAGGAGTTGACTTTTATGGTAAGGTTTTTGTTGTTGTGTTGCTTGCTTAATAGAAATAAAACTATTTCAGCTGATAAATTTAATGGTGTAAAAACCCTCAAAAATGTAGTGATATTATAAAGTTATTTTTTGTTGTTCAGATGAGGCTTTGTTTAGTAAAACCACCATCCTGCACACATGCACACACACACCACTTGATTGCTGAATTCTGGTAATGCTTAAACCTTAGGAAAGCAAAGTTTTTAAAATATTAGTATCTCTGTGGGTAAAAATAGATTTGGAATTAAGTACAAAAATCAATATATTATTGTGTCTATGCATTTGTGCATATTTATAGCTTTTTTTAAATAACTGACCAGAAAGAAAATTAAATACTTCTGATCTCTGTGGACAACATTATGGAAAATATTATTCCAGAACCTTATTTGTTTGTATGATCCCAAGAAAAGTTTCAAAGAAACATGTTCTGTTAATTGTCTTGAAACATATTTTGTGTTTATTTTAGGACAGAAGGCACTGGTAACACAGATGTTATCTAGATTATGAATAATATGTAACTGTATAAAGAAAAAAAACACCATACTAAAAACCTTACAGTTGATATTCATAATTTAAAAAGTTTGATATTTGTTTCAGAAGGACAGTTTTATTTGTAAACACATTGGTGCATTAAAATTGAGCTAGAAATTCTAGAGTTCAGGTCATAATTTCTACTACATATTTGAGTCTGAAAATTGATGGTTTTACATAATACTAGTAAGAAGTTGCACGTCAAATCTTATCTAGAAGTCTTCATTAAGGAGGTTTGTTTTTTTCTGTGCCTTAAATGGTTGTGGACATTTGCTCTGGATTTATTTTGGGTATTTCTACACAGACTTGAAGAAAGCTCTCCCCTTTCTTTGGCATTTTACCCTATATTCTCACATTTAATTAATCTTTTAGGAAACTACTGCTTATTTCCCGTCATATGGAGCAGCTTTCAAGCTCCTGTTTAATTTTAAAGTAAAATTAAAAACAAGTTTTTCTTTTACTATGTATCTCAGGCTTTTTGAAACATTGCTTCTCAGCTTGCCTGGCTAACAGGATTTTATACTCAGGAATAGCTGGGGGCAGAGACAAAAGTTCGATGCAGTCAAAATGCTCTTTCTCAGTTCCTGTCTCACACATTTTTCCATTTATTCTTGAATACTATTATATGTAAATATACATTCAGATTCCTTATGAAGAGGATTCATATGTAAATGCTTCAAAACAAACTTTGAGATGCTTTGTGTTGTGTGGTTGCTCATTTTTTTAACCTGATTTCCTGTGCAAGAATGGATGGTTGTGTTTGTATCTGGACCTGTGCTGAGACAGGTTTAATGATGGTCATGGAGTAGACATAGCAGAGGAGGAGGGAGGTTATAGAAATGCTCCACAAATTAATGAATCACTGCATACTGCCAATTTTAATTCCTTATTCAAGAATTTTTTTTCATTTTATTCTCTTGCATTTATTGGCTAATTCATCCTCTGAAAGTTTCTTCAGTGACTTTAATAATCTGTGTGTTGTATCTACTGTATTACTTAATTTACATTTCCATGAAGAAAAGTTGCAGCTCTGATTTCCATCTACTTTTATGACATAGGCACCAGCTTAACGTATCAGTGTTCTTCATTGAATTTTTTTCCAACTTTCATTGACTTTTAATATAACAAGGTGTAATAAAATAAAATGTTTGTAATTTTCCTGGAAAGAAATTTTAAAAATGCACCTCTCCATTTAACCTCGAGTAAGATGGAAGGAAAACATATCCTTTCTACTGTCTTTAGGCTTACTTTCAGTTTGGGATAAAATGAAATAGTGGAATTTTAATATAAGCTTAGACTTTCTGGGTTCTTGGCTTCATTTATTTAATTATATTCTTAATGGAAAAATTGACATGTGTTTTGATAACCTTAGCTCTGACCTCTCTTACCTCAGCCCTGTGTGACATTAAACTCATTACAAAATGTAGTAATCTCTGCTAATAGCTTAATCTAGATAGTGTATGAGGAGATGAGTTACTAACGCCTTATTTTGAATGTGGAGTAAGGAAATGTTGGATTTGTTTAGGTATACATTTTCCAGTATTCAATTTCAAAAATGTCTTTGAAAAAACTGTAAGGTTCTCATACCATTTATGAAATATTATTAAATATAGTATGCCATATATAAAACCCACAAATTCAGTCCCTACTACGAAAATACTACATTTGTACAGTTTTCTATTGGAAAAGTTATTTAGACCAGTCAGCCGCATGGTCTGAAGTGTAGATATAATACTATTCCCAAAATTTTTGCAAATAAAAGAGCTAGCTGTTACTGTCAATTTGTTAGGTCCCTTTTGTAATTGTTTGTTTTCTTGATGGAAGTAGTACCTCTTACTGAGCAATTCTTTTTAACATCTATCTAAAAAATTTGGATTTATTTCTTTATTTATTTATATGCAAATTTTACACAATAAAAGTTTTGGAACTGGTTTTCCCTGTGCTAATTTTGCAGTTATTTTGGTACAGCTAATTATCTTCATCTGTGAGACAGTAAATCACAGTTTTTTAACCTACTCAGATTTGAAAAAATGCCATCTCCATTGAGTGTGTTTTAATGATAGTGTGTAATTTATAAAGCTGCTTATTCTGTATTCTGACCCTTGAAAGACCTGATTACGTGACGGCATTCGTAGAAAAGTCTTCAGTTGAAGCTGATGATGGACGAGCTTAAAGAAGATGTAACAAGCACATGTAAAAAGTACATATGAAATATAAATCTGAGGATTGTGTTCCAGTGTAAAATCCAGCACCTTAAATCCTGCTCTTCTCCCTCCCCCGAGAATTCCATGTCTTAGCAGTATTGATCAGATAGAAGAAGGATTGCGAGTGCTTAGAAACTCTCAATGTCTTCTGTGCTGTGTACCTAGATTTTTTTTTTAATTGAAAAAAATCCCAATGAATTTGAGTTTTATTGTGTAAGTGCTTTTGGTTGTTGAAGTTCTTGGTGTGACTAGTTATCTTATATTACTGAAGCAGTTATTCTAAATTGATGGGTGGTGTTGAGAAAATGTTTTCAACTGGTATGTTTTAATAGGAGGAGAGTATGTTTGTAATGCAGCACAGGCCCTGTATGGATACCGGAATTTAAGGGGCTGTTCACCTTTTCTATTTCTTAATGTGCTCTGTACACGTTTCAATCATTCGCGTTTGTGACAAATACGTAGCTAAGTCGGGGAACATATGGTCGCACAGCATCTGACTAGTGCTGCCTTAAGGTGCCAGACTGTGACTGTATGAAGGTGTATGAAGTGTAACGTTGTGCTGAGGAGGAAATAGAACAGTCTGAGGCACAGTCTGAAGTGCCAAAGCCGAGTCATTAACTCGGAGCGTTTCCCACAGAACGCGCCGGGGCCGGCGGAGGCTCCGCGCGGCACAGGCGGGCGCGGGCGCCCTCTGCTGACCAAAGCGCGCACGGCAGCGCTGCCCGCCCCAGCCTCCCTCCCGCCTTCGGGCGAACCGGAGCAAAAGCCAAATATCCACGGCTTGCTTCCTCTGCTCTGCGGAAAGACTCATTTTAAGTACAATTGTCAGATTGAAGAATATTTACAGACAGTAATATGGCTTACCAAACCGCAAAAGTGTTAATGAAAGCCAGAGTTACATTCAGCAGGATATTAAGAATGAGTCGTGTTCAGTTTCTCTCATTGGGATCGTTTGAAACAGAATGTTTTACTACAAACAGAGCAAATCGTTGGCATTCAGGTAAACCAGGATACAGTTGAAAAAGAAGACACGCTTAGGAAGGTTATGAAATCTATGACTAGCATCTGACAAAACTAGTGCCTTACTTCAAACAACTGAGCCCTGCTGAAGTGCAGTTGTGGAAGTAGCTCACTTCCAGTTTTTATTGCAGTAAACAACTAGAGAAAGCTAAGCACTTCTAAAATCCTGGAGAGGACTCTCGAGCTTCAATTTGAGTATCCAGACTCAGATGATGTTGAGTCTGGAAAAGGCAACAATATGAAATGGATGGATAAATGAGGCAGAAAGAGCTGTGTGAGTCCTCCCTTTTTTTTTTTCTTTTTTTNCTTTTTTCTTTCAGCATTGTAGATATTTCTGTTTACAAAAGGGAATTCATTCTACTTCCGAAGTGATTAGTTTATTTCAAAACACATAAATACTCATTTATGAATAGTGTGTTAAAGTAAAAGCAGGCAAGTCAGAAAGGTAATTTCAAAATATAATAAAAGTATTCTGCTTTTAAGAGAAGTTAAACCTCTGATTTTGAATATGCATCAAAACACTACAGAAATGTACTTGAGCTTCTCTTTCATTGGACAATTACCTGCATTTCTTCTTGAGTTCTAAAATTTCTGCTGTTTTCAATGCTTATGCATTGGAGATGTAGGTAAGAATACAGAAAAGTAATTGTAATTTGTTTCTTTGGGGATACAATTGACACTAAATATCTCAAGTTATTTGTTGAAATCAGTGTAGAAATGATGTAATTTAGTTCCATAAAACCGCAGTATTAACATGATACCAAATATTTTTGTTTGCTCAAAGGATGCATGAAGGATGAATTTTTTTTTTTTTTGCCAAAGGTAAGACAGAAAATGTTACTGGAATCAAATGAACTATTTTCTGGTAATTACTTCTACATAAGTCAAATGGTGTGGACTAAATAAGTAAAGTTTATTTCAGTTTTATGAACTTAAGTAGACCAGTCCTCCCCCTGCATTATTGCTCAATTCTAAAATGAATAAAACCTGTAAAAGATTTTTAGTGATTCAGAAAATGTTTTCAAGGTTTCATTGTTGCTCTTGCAGCTAAACCAGTGATGAGACCATGTTTGAAAATTGACATTAGAAAAAGCAGGGACAGATGCCTATTTTTACTAAATATAACTTTATATATTTTTGTGGTTTTTTTTCCTTTCCCACCTTTGAATCTAGTGATTAAAAGAATGAGAAAGATATTGATTCAACAGTGTACCATACTGTATGCAAGATTTGGTAGGTTTGACATTAATCAGGTCAGGTTTGTAGAGAAACATATTTGTGCAGACCATTGCATGAGCACAGAGAATTAAGGCAAAATGCTTGCTAAACCTGAATTTACTTGTTTTGATTCATAGTTATATTAGCTTAATGTGGTTAGCTGGATTGCTGAGCAGTCAAGACTTTGAATCATAAGAATTAGGAGACTTAAGAAAGAAGAAACATTTACAGATTCCAAAGTTGCTCTTTGTGGTTTTAGTGTCAAAGATTAAGGTAGATAGATAAGGATATGTTGCCTTATTAGCCTTTAAAAATAGGTTAGTAATCTGTTATTCCTAGGGACTGTAGGGAGGGTTTAACAGATTATTGAAGTCATGACAGTTTGAATAAATGCAGCTGACTGCATAGGGTAATCTATATAATTTTTCTTATAAATGATGGAATGCTACTAATAATTTTTGTTAGGCAAACCTTGTTTTTGTCATCCTGCAGCTGAAAGATGTATTATTTGAATTTTAGTATTTTAAAATATTTACTGTTACATACCTTTTACATCTAAGTCTAGGCTACAGTTAACAGAAACATATATAATATACTAGTATTCAAGGCATAACAAATTAATTTCAGAGCATGAATTAAGGATAGGAAAGAAAATTTTTATGTTTATGGTGTAAATTAAAACCCAAGTCCCTCTCAAACATGCATACCATGAAATTTCATTGTAGTCAATGTAGTGTTTGGCAGTGCAGAACCAGGCTGATTACTGAAATATAATTACCTTTGTGGAGGAATTTGGTTGCAGGGGGAAGTCTGTCCTAAGACTGTGCCTTAATACTTCAGTAGTATTAAAGTAGGGCACTTAAAGGATATTCATGAGCAATTATTTCTAACGCACTTTTAACTGCAATTGAATAAAAAATGGCTGCACTAGGCTATTTTGAGAAATCTTTGCCATTTTATAACATTTAATTATCAAATTTTGCATTTCAGTATTCTAGCATTTTAAAAGTTCTCGTTTTCAAAGTAATATAAATTTTATGTGCTAAAAGAATTGTTCTATTGCTACAATAATAACTTCAGAGTATAACCTTTTCTAAGAGTTAAGCATCTAGGGCAGGAATAGCAGTATTGTTGTCCAGATTGTATTTCAGTAACCGGAAGAGTTCTTGTTGTTTTCAACTTTTTAATTACATAAAGATTTTTCTTGTAAGATAATGAATTTGCCTTATGGCCCAAAATATGAAGTGTAGACTTTGAATCATTCCCTCATTCAAAAATGAAGTATTTTAAAACTTGCCAGCTTTTTTACCATGCAAGTAGACAATTGATGGCATAAGCCATTACTTTATTGAGAACCATTAGCTATTTAAAACTCTGTGCATAAATTAAAGAGGAGCTAAATGGATTTGCGGTTGTTGCCATTAGTAGCATTTTAAATTATACAGGCAATTATTGTGTTCATTTTCATTATCGTAGAGCAGCCCTTTTACAAAACTATTGTGGTTTTCTTAGACATTATGTACAAATTTTCCCTTGGAGATTAAAATTTCCAGTGGTGTGTTTAATTTTGTTAAGTTGTTTCAAATAGAACAAATATTGTGACAAGTAGAAGAAAATTTGTTTTACTAATATGGGAAGTAGCAATAAACGTGGAAAATTACTCCAACTCTTAATTCATCTATTTCTGATATTTTCATAGTTATTCTAGTTACTGTTTTCTAAAGAAAAGAAACAGTTTTTGTAAGATGGCATATTTTACAAATGCTTTGAAAAAATCACAGTATAGTTAAAATGAAGTTTATTCACTTTTCCAATATTCAGATGAATTTCAGAGACTGTTAGTGGATTTCTACGTAAAATTTATCTGGATAGTTCAGCAGTGTTTCATTTGTTGACTGCAGAAATTGTTTAAGTGTGAAGGCACAGAATTAAACTAATTAAGTGTCTTTTAGTACACTGGAGTAACTAGTTTTAGAGAAATGGAGAATGCATTTCTATTAAAACTTACTTTCTTTGTGTGCCTCCTTAAGTAGGATTCTGCAATTGCCTTCATTTACTGTAGTAAATAAAAATACTAAAATTTACTATGGCAAATAGCATGATCTATATTAAAAAGAAAGGCATTATTAGTAGCAAATCAAGTGTTCTTGAGCAAAAGATTTATTGTGAAAAATTTTTCAGCATCAACTTTTTTATCGTCATAATACCTCTCCAAACACATTTTTCTTCAGTCCCAAACTTAAATTCACGTCTGTCATCATCAATTGGAAAGGTATTAATGCATTGAGTTAGCTATATATCAGTATGTAGTGGACTAAATTTAATGTTTCTGTCCTAAAAGTGGCATTCTTTCCACAGAAGCTCTTTATTCATTTCTGTTCTGGGGTGGGGTTTTTATGGGGGGTGGAGAGGGGAGAGATAGGCTTTCACTACCATGATGCAGGGAAAAAAAAGTGTGAGGTGGTAGTTATGCATATTGCAAGACAGTGATTCTTTATTTTATTACAAAAAAAGACCAACTCTAGAAGGCCAGATTAAATCATTCCTTTCACTTTTTAATGGGATTTGGATGAATAGAGTAAAATATGCACTTTGCATTCATTGATAGCATCTTTAGGTTGAGGTAATTGAGTCTTTTTTCCCTGACTGAATGAATAATGACTTCATCTGATCCTCAGCGAGGCCTGAAACTTAGGCTGCCTTTGTCAACGCAAAAAGATCTGGGCTTTGAAACATGCTCTACTTCCCTGGCTTCATTTTTCTTCATTTTAATCCAAAAACCTATTTTTCTCAATAATTCAAGCATAAACTATGTAGTAGTTGAAGCAGCGGAAATTGCAAGATATTTGTCCTCGTTGTGCTGCTTTTTAAATGCAGCTGATAAATCAGCCGCTGTGGTCTTCAGCTGCCTGGTTCTCTAGGGAAGGGACAGCCCATGTGTAAGCAAGATTGCTGGAATTTTTAAGAACGATATTTAAAGTGCTTCTTTTGCAAACTGTTTGTTATCTAAGGAAGTGTTATGTTTTACTGGTCTTACTGGCAAGACTTGGAGATAAAAGGGGCATCTGTGATGGGGCCTAGGAAACTCTTCCTGACATCGTTTTCCCACATATTTTACTGACTACTAGAGCATCCCTAAAAGTGGAGTAAAAATACCCTAGCTTACATCATACATTATTGAAATGGTGAGAGTCTTAGTTACATAGCTTAAATATATTTCTTTTCATGAGAAACAGTGGATGAAAGGTAACTTCTCCTAATGTTTTACTTAAAATGTTTCTAAATCAAATACCTTTTTATTCATGTGAAGTTGAAGCTCCGTTTCACTATATTGGTTTGAAAATGGGTATTCCACTTGATTGTTGTTTTTATTATTATATTGGATAAGTGAAAGCTTTATACAATTAAAAATAATTTCTGTGGCATTGGTTCAAAATTACAGAGTGGGATGAGAGCACAGTGACAAGTTGCAGTGCACTTGTCATATGAATGAGAAGTCACAGGCTCCGTCCCATGTGCCTATTGGTTCTTGAATCCAACAGGGATTTGATCTTCTAGCAGTCAATGAGCTTCCCCACAAATAAAATACACAGTGCCAGTATTTTTGCTGCATGCATGACAGAAGAAAATTGTCCCTGCTCATTTGTACATCTGTAATTGTCTTTCCTCCTTGCCCTTCCTTCTGTATTCCTGTCCTAGAACAAGGAATAGAGAAGGGATGTGTCAGACTTGAAGGCATTCAAAAGGCTTGACTGGGACAGTTCACATTGGTTCTGGGAATTGTGATTGCCACAAAACCAGGGAACATCTTTTGTGTGCGAACACAGGAATAACAATCAATGCAATTATCAAAGTTCAGTTAATTGTTACATGTGCATGGATTTTAATAGGTAGAAATAACCAAAGCAAATAATCGCTAGTTGTTTGCATTGCAGAAGCATAAATTTAAGAAAAACTCCTGTCTAACTTGATTTCTTTTTCTTCCTCCAGGTTGGTTTGCTGGACCTGGAGCTGAATCAACTGACCAAAGCACTGTTTTTGGCTTTAGTTGCACTATCAGTTGTTATGGTAACTTTGCAAGGATTTGTAGGCCCATGGTATCGCAACCTTTTCCGATTCCTCCTCCTGTTTTCCTATATCATCCCAATCAGGTACGTATAAGAATGAAAACAAAATACAGTTGTCTAATTTCACTGTATGTGGCTTTCTTGAAATTTATACTTGCTTCTCATTGCAAAGGAAATTGATCTTATCAGGAAGCTGAAGGAGAAGGTGCCAACAAATCTGCTGATTCTTGAAGGATCACTGTACAGAAAACAATACTGTTGTATTTTTTTTGTATAATGTTCATCTTGCTGGAGTAATCAGGATATCTAATCCTTTGCTAGCATAAATGTATTAATAAGGATACAATGTTGGTATGTGAGAAGTGGTTTCAGGAAGCATGCAGTTGAATGAACTGCTAGACACATTATGGAATTTTATTTTTAATGCCATACATACTAAAAGTGTTCTATTTCTCTGGTTAAAATACAGATGTTTTACCCCAATAATGATTAATTTAAATCGGATAGCTAAATAATGTAAGTGCTCTTTTACAATGAGAGGAGTTTTAATATGCGTAGAGACTTGCCCTGAATTAATTAATTCATTAAGCATGAGTACTGTATATTCAAATTGCAGATAAACTGGAACAGGAAATAATATCCATGTGTGTAATCAAGTCTTCTGTAGACACAGAAGTGAGAACACTGGCTCTGAAATGAATTCTTTTCTTTGCTTGGGTATTGGCTTTACAAAATGGAAATACTGTTTCCTGTTAAAATACCCAGTGTTTAGATTAAGGTAATTGCTAATTTTAGATCCTCTTGAACTGTTCAGTTTGATATACATCATTCAGTAAGCCCAGTGATCAGCCAGAGTTAGCAGCATCTAAACTGTAGCTAGATTTAAGACCTGACCTCTCACACACGCACACAATATATAAGTTCACGTAGTAAAGAAAAGAGAAGTAACAGGAGGGTTTCATTAGGCCTCTTAATCTAAGCTTGCATTACTTACATGTTACTGTGATACATTTTTTAAGTACATGTCTGTGTGAAGGAAATTGTATTATATTTGACCGATGGGATACTCAGGAAGCCTCTGCCTTAACATTTTATAACTTAAAGAACTTTATTTTTGCAGTTCTTTTGTGTTGCAAGAGAAACTGATTTAGTGGAAAGTTGAAGGATAAGGTTCTGGCAAATCTGCTGGAACCACAATTTTGGGATATCTTTCTAAATGCTGTCATTGTCATAACTCCTTTACTGCTGGTATGATGCTATTCAGTCACGTTGCCATCTCCCCCCTACACACACTGTTACTGAGTATTAAACCATTTGTCCATGTGAAGAGGCTAAAAGGCCTCCAGATGGTTAAGTCTATGTTTTACTGAGAGATGCACTTTAAAACTTCCAGGGGAGGGGGAAAAAGAGCTAAAGATATAAAGGATCACTTCTAACTAAAGGATAACTTTTAACCATTTTAATATCTTTGCAAGAGGATTAATGCCATATAAGTGTTGTAAGTAAATTTTACTCTACATTGAAAGTTCAACATATGCCATTGAAATGGCCACATTTGCCATTATGTTCACTGAGCAGCTCATTTTCAATGTAAGAGCTGTTTGTAAGTGGACTTGTGGAATAGCTTTTCTCTAAAAATAATTTCTAGCATGCATCTAGTCCAATTTACAGTTGTTTGTGGGAGATAATATAAAAACTAAAAGTACTAGAGAAAATAAAAGTAAAAGTATTAGTATTGGTTTCATTCATCAGACAGAAATTTATCAGAGAATGCTTTCCTCCCTAGAGTTTTGTCTGTTTCTGTACCAAATTTTCTTCAACCCGGATCTTCAAAAATGCAGGGTTGCTTCCCACACTGTCAGCAAAATGAACAACTCAATCATGCTGCTGCTCAAATATGACTACATTTCCCTTCCTCTCTTCTGTATGTTAATCATGGAAATGACCTAATTTTTAGGCTGTATTTTAAATGTAAACTCTCAGAGATGAAAATTACAAAGCAAATTAAATTGAAGCACCAGGTGTTGTATCCTTCCATTATTTTTAAGATAGCTATATGGGGGAAACAGTGAACTTACAGATGTAAAGGAAACGTCAGAGATTAGGATTCACTGGTTGAGACAAAGCATATCTGGGCCCAGGCACACATGAAATGTGTTGCTTGATAGTTTTAGAGAATTCAGGAAATTTCTAATTGTGGAGCTTTTTTGCAGTTCTGTTTGGCCTTTGCTTTGCAGAGCGAGGAAAATTCCAGGTATGCAATAGAAATAGTTTTCATGGCTAGACGTGTTTGGTGAAGATCATCAGAAAGATGATGATAGAGTTAGTAGAGTTTAACTGATCTCTGTGCAGCCTCTCCTATAATTAATAGGTGCTTCAGGTGCTTCAGAAAGAAGCTGGTTCAGCTGCATCCTAAATACTCATCTAGATCGATGTTGCTTCACTTTGTGCAGGGTATTACTGTGGGGCATGTAAGACTTAAGAAGTGTAAACATAAAACTACTGTAAAAAAACCCCAACAGCACAGCAATATAAAAACCACCCCAACAAGCAACACTTACCTACCCCTTACCTCCAAAAAATCATCCTCCAACATTGCACGTGTTCTGTGGTGCACAAGGAATCAAGAAAAATTGAGAAAAAGTAGTAATAAACAGATATCAAAAGCTTAGGCCATCTCAAAGCTGTTTGTAAGTTAGAATCATTGTACACAAAATGTTTTGAACAGCCCCACAGCCCCAGGAATGCTTGGCCCTTAAATGTTTTTCTGTCATAGATGTTTTCTTTCTTTACTACGTGAACTTCTTCCATATGGAGAAACCAGAGCCCAGGGAGCCTCCATGGGCAATCAGCTGCCCCAAAAAGTCAAGCTATTTTAATTTCTTAAGATTTATCAGGGAAGGAGGATATAAAGCATGTCCTTGACAGACTATCCAAAATAAAATAAATCTCTCTAGGATTATCTTCACCTATTATCTGAGCTTTTCCATGTTCCTCAGCATTTTTAGGCTTTTTTCTAATTGGCTCTTACCAACTAGACTGTATCACCTAGTGCAGTTGTCACATAGCAAACTAGCAAGGAGCATGAGTCCCCAAGTATGTCCATGCTGCTGCTCTTCATGATATCAGTGTGCAAGTTCTTAAGTCTGTGATGTCACCTTTACTTTTTTAATACGGTGCTTTTGTCAAACAACTTGTATTTTTTGGATTGTTTGTTTTCTGAATGACGAAGATCAGAGGGCAACAATAGTCATGCTACTGAAAAGCCAGCACTCTGGGTGGGGGAAGATTTTTTAATTTTAAGTGCAAGAGAATAGAAGAGGTTTTAATCAATGTGGGATGCAAGATACCAACTACTGAGATGAAAATTCCCATGCGTGTGTATATGGGTGCAGGAAAGATGTGAAGGCTGTTAGAGGGCCTTGTTGCAAATTATTCTGTTCTTTTCCCTGGACTTAAGTACTAACATGTCTTTGTCAGCTCATTTGAGCTATTGTAGCAAATGGTTCAGAAAGCCCAGGCCAAAGAAAAGACTTAGTGATGGCACTGCCCCACAAACCTGGATCCCCTCCATCACCAATGGAGTTTGTTCATTCATTGTCCAGTCTTCTTCACCACCTTGAAAGATAAAGTGAGTTGTACTTTGTGTTGAGGTCTTCTGTATGTTTGAGTTTTGTTTTAAAAAAAAAATAATAATAACGTAGCCACAAATTTTTTCAATATAATTTAGGTTTAGCCAGACAATGTTTGGTGAAATTGCTGCCTCACATACAGACGTGTGAGTCTCATAGCTGTATGTGCTTTTGCTTAGCTGTTCAGAACTGTAGAGGATTTACAATAAAATTACAGGATACTGACTGGGGATCTGTTAAGAATGTGTATCATACAGGTTCTATATTTAGTAGCCATTTAAAGCTGGATTGACACAGGCTTAATCGGCCATCATTTTAGAAGGATCCTTTAGTTTTAGTGTGAACAGAAGCTGAAATGTCTCTTGTTCTTTCCTTTGGACACCCCAAGGCTCCTAGTCACTGCGATGTTCTGCCAAAAGAAGCTGTCCTGAATGACTGGAAGTAACTACCTTGTACTTAAGTAGTAAAGTTTTGGGGCACTACATTGTTCCTGGCTGATTTTTTTTCTGGGTCTTTAGGAGAAGCACTTACATCCTTCAAGTTATGTCAGTCTCTTCTCAGGGGCAGTGAGGAAAACACTGTTAGGAGGTCTTATGTCTGAAATTCATTAATAGCCCTTCAAATCCCAGATCATATGGATATGGAGTTCTGTTTCTTGAGATCCAGAGAACTCACACCTATGCAGACAGTCTAAGAGCAGCAAGCAGCTATGCTGCTTTCAGTCATGCTGTAGTTTCTGCTGTTGGAGCTCAAATCTGTATAATCTATAGATGTGAGAGTATCAGTATATGAAGTCTCACACAGAGAGACAGAATATATATTAGATATATGATGCAAAAGTTTCAGTGTGAAAGAGCTAAAGAGCTACTTATGAAGTGGCGTAAGCAAGTGGTTTAATACTCATTTGGTGTATTGTGCTTTAATATCATATAGTGATATATAATGCAATCTCTATAGGGACTGAAAAACATTATGTGATGCTTCATGATATTTTACTAATTAATTTTGCAGCAGAAGTTATAGTGTGTCTCTCTTATGCTAAGACTGTTTTACACTGTCCAGTGTACTACTACCTGAGCTAGCTTTGTGCTTCTCTTAAAATGCCTGATATTCATGCTACATAGAAAAAGCACAGAATCATAAAATTGTTTAGATTAGAGGACACGTTTAAGATCATCATGTCCAACTGTTAACCCCTCACTGCCAAGTCCACCACTAAAACATTTCCCTAAGTGCTAGTCAGATCTGTAGGTCTTTTAAAATACCTCGAGCGATCTAGACTCCACCACTTCCCTAGGCAGCTAGTTCCAATGCTTGACTCTAGCCAACTAGAGTTCTAGTGAGGAAATTTTTCCTAATATCCAATCTAGAGTTCCCCTGGTGTGACTTGAAGCTGTTTTCTCTTGAGCTGACCCCCACCTGGCTACAACCTCCTTTCAGGCAGTTGTAGACAGCGATTAAGGTCTCATCTGAGCCTCCTTTTTTCCAGCCTGAACACCCCCGGCTCCTTAGCTACTCCTCACAGGACTTGGGCTCCAGACCCTTCCCCAGCACCTCAGTGTCATTCTTGTAGTGAGGGGCTCAAAACTGAGCACAGGATTCAAGGTGTGGCCTCAGCAGTGCCGGGTACAGGCCCAATCACTGCCCTGGTCCTGCTGGCCACACTGTTGCTGATACAGGCCAGGGCCATCGGCCTTCTTGGCCACCTGGGCACTGCTGGCTCATATTCAACAACTGCCAACCAGCACCCCCAGGTCCTTTTCTGCTGGGAAGCTTTCCAGCCACTCTGTCCCAGCCTGTGGAACTGCCTGGGGTTGTTCTGGTGCAAACACAGGATGTGGCACTTGGCCTTACTGGCCCTCACACAGTTGGCCTCTGCCCACTAGCCCAGCCTCTCCAGACTCCTCTGTAGGTCCTTCCTTCCCTCCAGTGGATAAACACTCCCACTCAACTTGGGTTCCTCCACAAACTTATTCAAGGGGTGCTTGATCCCCCTTGTCCAAGTCATTATTACAGATATTATACAACAGGACTGGCTTCAATACTGAACACAATCAGTCTAAAAAGAAGTAATTTTTTAAACTGATCTATTGTAGTAAATCTTCCTCCTTTCAAATCTTGCAATGTTGCCTATTTGCTCCTAGGGTTTTTTTCTGCTTTTAAACCTATTACAAGCAAGTGATGCCGAATTTGTGTAGAATATACAAGAAAAAACCCCTATGTTTAAAATACTATTTGTATTGGATCTCTAAAGTCAATATTTTCACCTTTGTATAAGAGGCCTAATGAAAGACGACATCTGACCTGGTAAATGTGATAATAACAAAGAAACATTTTTAATAGGAAGCAGTCATTGTCCCTCTGAGCTGCACATACTACATCTCTCAAAGGTGCTTGTTTGACATGGGGTTTTTTTTGTTTTTTGGGTGGTGGGGATTTTTTTTGGTGTTTTTGGGGTTTTTTGCATTGTTTTATGTTTTAAGCCTGTAAGAAATTCACGGATTAATTTTTTTCATTAATTATTTACTAGATTTTCTTCTGGATTTTTAAGTTCTACCTATGTTACAACATGTAATTATCTGTATCTGGGTTGCATTTGGCCCTTGAAAAACCGCATGTTCCACAATCGCTATAGCAATACGGAGTTGATACACATTTTTTTTGCCACAGATATTAATCATAAATGTGTGGGGTTGAGCTCTCTTTTAAACTTACAGTCACTCCCAGGGTCTCATGCAAAATGCAATGTGTACCTTCCTTGATTTTCTTTAATATGCTCACATAATAGACAAAATTTAAAAAATTTAGTGCAGGAGAAGTAGTGAGACCGGTTATGAAGCCAATAGGAGCACAGTTCAGAGGCTGTTCTTGGGAGTGCCAAACAGATAGCAAAAAAACCTAAATAATAAAATATATATAGTGGACAAAAAACAAAGGAGTATTATATTCCAGTTTCTTCATCAAATAAAGTATGAGAGATGGCGAAATTAAAGGATGACCTATAGGTTGATTTTTATTTGCTTAGATCTTTACATAATATTGTGTTTAAATGAAGTAACTTCTGTTTTGTTCTATTTCTATTTGTTTAGTGCCAATTAATACCAGTTACTAGGCTCCAAAAAATCAGTTTATGTGAAGATTTAACTTTCCAGGCATGTTGAATTTAAAATATTTTTGGTTGTTTCTTGACCAATAATTTAAAAAATATTCAATTTCTTTTTCTAGATTTTGGATAATGCATATATCATGTGTAGTTTATGTCTGTTTCAAGAAAGTAGGGATATGTTAAGAAGGTTAGGGAATGTAGCCATAGGGGATTTGGTGCAGTTTTGGATAATAATGGGACTCAAATATCACGTTCAGTATCATCTTCACAGAGAAGGAATTCCTGAAAATAAAAAGACTACATCTCAATTACATCATTAATTTTAGGAAGTCGTTACCACTTTGGGTGCTCATACTGGGTCTGGAGTTTTGACAGGGCTTTGGTTTTTTGGTTACAAAACCCTTACATATACAGAACTGCTCAGAAATTTGCATAAAAAACCTACCATCTAATTTTTAATCAAAATCATACTTGAATTTTATTTGGCACAATATCACTTTGTTCACAAAATTGTCCTTGCTAACTTCATTAGGTCTTGATTGCTTTTCAGTCAAGAGTCATGAATGGTAGAATGTTTCTGGAGTTTCTAAATGTATTTGTCAAACTTTCTCAGTGAAGGCCTTGCTTATTGGCAAATTTGTCGTTTTGACAAAAATCCCAAATCAGACACCTTTAGCAGGGGACCGTACACCATTACAATTCATGAAAAAAATGAAATCTAGAAGTCCTGTAAATAGGAGTGTTTCATCTAAAACACTGGTCTTGTTTTTCAGGAATAAGAGCAGAATTGTTTGTTTTTAACATGTAGTAAAAAGCAGTGTGGATTCTGAAATGTTGTGTTATTTATTTGTTCCGAAGCTGTATTGCGGAGAATGCCACTCTGGCTCTTAATGTAATAAATCCCCAAGTTGAATAAAAATTGCCTTAGGATTGCCTGCTCTAGGGTAACTGGTGCTGAGGTGGAAAGACAAGAAACGTTGTATTACTGTGCTTGTTAAATATGCTCATTCTCTGCAACAGTCTTCAAATTCCTATATTAACATACTCTGCCTAAATATTGCATGTTAATTGGTTTGCTAAAAATTTGTGTTACTAATGCGACAGTTGCTAATGCTACATTGGATGCTGTTCTGTGTGTTTTCATGAATAACTGATGTGTTTGGAGTTTGTTTAATTGGATTAAATTGAGAAGGATTTGAAAACCGGTGAATTTAAAATGTTTTGTTTATATAATGAGGTTTCCTAAAGTTTGCAAAGAAATTATGAGAAATGATAGCTTAATATTATCAGGCACTGAAAGTAGCTTTATTTTGAGGAAGCTTAGCGTTCTCCTTGTTTTATCATGTAAAAATTCTTGGACTTTTCAGTGAAGTATTTTAATCCATTCCTGTGAAGCTCTGTTGGAGAGGTTTCTAGTTTCACAAGAAAACTCACTATTAATAGGCCATCATCATTTTTAGTATTGCATTAGTTTCCATAATGTGCTAAGCAGTAGCTGCAATGATTTCAAAGATAAAGATTTCCTCTAAGACAAAAAGCAACAAGTGAAGGAAGTCAAAGAAGGATACAGTGTACAAACTTTTGATTAATACTAAAACATGAATCTATAGCACTTATTTTTATTCCTGTTTAATTCTTTATTCATCTTAATAATTCGAGCATGTACCCAGGATTTTCCTGTGTGCCAGAAAGCTGTCTTGGACTGTCCTAGTCATTGGGGAGATGTTATTTCTCTATAGACTAGCAGTGCCAACATTCTATTAGGTCCATCAGCATAAAGTGGGTACCTTCTCTGGAATGTGCATGCTGGAAAGCCAGAGTAGCTCCTAAAATGCCTTAATGCTTTGAAATACGGATTTCTCCTCACTGCTCAACAACAGAAGTTGGAGTCTTATTTTCTTGTCTGTTTTTTTTTCTTACCTTTAGATTATATTTAAGTATATTATAGTTAAATGCATAAAGTGTTTAGAACTTCAAAATCAGATGATACACATGCTTATAAAAGGTGCAGGTGAAGATACACACTGCACTTCAGCTTTGAGAGACTTTTCTGATTTTATCTTACTGAAGCACAGTTTTTACTATCTGAACAACTTTGTAGCTCTCCATTGGTAGAGCAGCCATGTGGATGTCTCTCTGTGTGTGTGCCATGTACCTGAGACCGAAGTGCTTAAAAAGAGTTTCTATCTCAGAATTCCTGTCTTGGTAGTCCAGCCA
>VZDJ01007755.1:62686338-62688838 GCA_008694505.1 Cyanoderma ruficeps
AAAAAAAAAAAAAATTACCTAAATGCCTCTGTCAAGTGGGTGAGCAGCTTTCGTCATTCAATTAATCCACTTGCTTCTGGCTAGAGCAAATGTCCATCTGTTTTTAAATAAAGTAAGTGCGCTCATGTTTCTCTTGTCAAGTTAGATGGCATCTTCTGTACTTGACTGGCTAACTAGCAGGTTCACATCCCCAAGAGAGTAAATCTTTCGCTGTTCCTTTGGTTTCAATGTGAGGTGTATTGCTTTGGTTTTTATATTCACTCTGAAAGTTAACAGACAATGCAGTTTGCACAGTACTGACTCTGGATTGAGTAAGATAGGGTAGAATTGTAGGTAACCAGTGAGGCAAGTATTACTTCCAGTATTTTTCTCACTATACTGTAGCATTTTCAGTAAAAAGAATCTATAGAGTCCTCCTTCTGTTGTCTGTCCTTTTGTTACATATATTTGTATGTCTGAAGGCAGATGAAATTAGGGAAGATATTGCAGGACTAATTGGGGTATATCATGAGAGAGAAGGATGATTTTCAGTTGATGATTTTGGTGGGAAAATAAGATGTACTTAAAGCATAAAATGGTAAATCTTGTATCTAAAACATATGTTTCTTTTTACACTGCAACATGTTTTGTCTTCTGCTGTACAAATTCAGGAGGTAGGGGATGTAGAATAAAGTTTCTTTCAGTGTGTATCAAAATTTCAGATGCTCTCACAATTCTAGTTAAATGCATCTCTTCTTTATGGGATAGTACAGATTGTGGTTCACTGTTTCTCCACTGTTAGCTCAGGTAATTCATAATCTGTTGCTGTGATTCTAAGAGGGCAGATGAAAACTCCTAGTAGCTGCTCTTTTTGTTATGCAGTTAAGTCAGGATGATTTCAGAACTGTTACAGAAATGTCTGAAGTGCATTAGCAGTGACCTTGATAGGTACCTTTGAACAGTTCTAAGAGTTAACCTTACTGTAAACCTATTGCTTAACTTGGAACTCTTGTGTTGGCAAGTTAGCCACAAATAGTTCACAGAATCACAGAAAATGCTAAATTGGAAGGGATCCATAAGGATTGCCGAGTCCAACTTCTGGTCCTGCACAAGACCATCCTCAAGAGTCACACCATGTTCCTGAGAGTGTTGTCCAAATATGCCTTGAACTCTGTCAGGCTTGGTGCTGTGACATCTTCCTTGGGGAGCTTGTGCCAGTACCCAACCACCCTTCAAATGAAGAGCCTTTTTCTAATATACAAACCTCCCCTTACACAAATCAGGCCATTCCCTCAGGTCCTGTCACTGGTCACCACAAAGAAGAGATCAGTGTTTGCCCCTCCTCTTCCCCTCATGAGCAAATGCGATGAGGTCTCCCCTCAGTCACCCCTTCTCCAGGCTGAACAGACCAAGTGACCTCAGCAGTTCATGTAGCTACTGTCCCAGCTGTATTTTCAGTATTTCTGTTAGAGCAGAGTCAAGGGAAATCAACACATGCCTATTTCGTAGTCACTGCTCTTCTGATATGGCAGCAGGAACATGGTGAATAGCTAAAGGAAAGTAGCATTTTAATGGTTTAGAACAAGGTGGATAGAGTTTTGTGTTGCATTTTATTATGGGAAAGAGCAAAGTGATTAAATGAGTGAAGCCTTTTTTATTGTAACATAGGGATACAAGGTACATCATAGTTTTTATATGATGTAGACATGGAAATATTAAAAAATGAATGCACAGAGTGAACTGGAAAAACATACTTTTCATTTAGGACTTCTATGTATAATGAGTAAAACTTCCTTCAAATTGCATCTTTTCTATTAGAGAGCCGCCCAAAGATTACTTCATGCCAACATGCTATCACAAGGGTGCATTCAGCTGCCTCAGCACTTTCCTCTTTTTGCAGTGAATCCTCTCTAGCTACATTTTGGGAAGTCCAAAAATATCATTGATTTGTTTGGAAACAAATTGACAAATATAGTTATACTATCATAAAGAAATAATGTTGTTGGTTGGTTTAAAACAAACAAACAAACCCCAGTGACTTGAAAAGGTACAAAAATATTTGTAATTTCATATCATAAAAACAACATAGGTGGTGTTTGGATTTTTTTAGTAGATAAAAACTTTGACTTGAATATTGATCTGTTCTTGCTATACGTTACCCATCTGTATAAGAGTAGTAGAGTAGTAATGTAATTATGTCAAGAGTCTTCACAACGTGTCGGAATCTGTCTCATGCAGAATGCATGATACTGCATTTGTTTGTATTGCCATATCTTCTAAAAGTCCAGGATGAGGCCTGTGATATGTACTCTACAAACACATAAAAAAAGCATTGTTCTAAAATTTTGGTGCACATAGTTTTAAGATCTTTGTTTTTTCAGATATACTAAAAAGAGCTTTTAGCATTATTTTTATGGTTATAACTATCACTTTGCCTAATATTCACACTGATCATGGTATAAATTTCCTTTGCAGTTTACGTGTCAACTTGGACATGGGTAAGGCAGCCTATGGGTGGATG
>VZDJ01007755.1:62693838-62710070 GCA_008694505.1 Cyanoderma ruficeps
TAGTAATACAGGATCAGAATGACCTGCATCTGCTTCTCAAAAAACAACAGAAAAAAATCTCTGCTGCTCTGTTGTGAATCACATCTGTTGCCACCCAAGGAATGATGCCTTCAGGACTTTTTCCTTAGAAATTAATTTCCTCTTTGCCTGCTTTACTCTGTGTTTAATGATACAATTGTAGGAAAGAAGGGGGAAAAAAAGCTTTTGGCTTCATTAAAGAACACACTAAATTATTCTCCAGCAATTCTATACGAACTTTTTTGTCAAGCTATTTTCCTTGTATGGTACCTGCATTCCAGAGCTAAGTTCAAGAATGTATAATAGTGGTAGTAGTAGATGGTAAGTTGACTAATGTGCTTTCTGGAAGCTTTTCTAAAATAAGAGCTTTTTAAAATCTAATAACTTCATATTAACAATGTCCTGAAAGTGTGTAATTGATAACTAGGTCTCTAAAATCATTAAAAATAGAAAGCTCCTCCACTGTTCTATAGTACTCACCACCTTGAGCAGACTAAGAGAGCTCAGTTTTGTGTTGTTTTTCTTGTTCAAAAAGTGGGCTCTATTAGAAAATCTGCTTCTAGATATTCAAAGGGTTTGCATGTGGGGTCACAAAATACAGGATACGTTGTTCTGTCATGGAGTATTTGTCTTCAACTAAAACACTAAAATTTAAGACAGATCTCAGATCTGCTGCTGAAGTTACAACATAACTGGTTGGCACCATGTAATAGTGTATGGAATAAGTTGTTGGGAATATTTCTGTCCCATTTTGGCCTTTCATTCATTGGAAGAATTTAGAACTAAATTCTTAATTTGGGCACGTGATGAAACTTTATTTCCATGTGGATGGCTGAAAAAGGTGTATTTTGTTAAGGTAGGTTTTTTTCAGAATTTTTGGGAGTATTTTCATAACTTCAGCTACCCCTGTTGTCTAACAACACATCAGGTTTATTATGGCTGTTCTTGAAAGTCTTATGCCTAGTCTTGAGAAGCATGAGCAAACTGGAATTGATATGTTTTTTAATTTTTGTTTTAGTTATTTGTCATAGGTATTTCCTATTAACATAGCTCATAAAAAGGGTTGTAGAAGAGATGTATAAGATGGAAGTATTGAATCAGGATTTCTGGCATGTTTGTTTCTGTGTCTTTGTTGATTCTTTTTCCTCACCTGTTTTTCCTAAACCTTCTTCCTTGGGCCCTGTTGACTGCAAGATAGGAAAATCCATAGTTTTCTGTGCAAAAGCTTTTCTTCTCCGCTTGCTGAGAAAGAGGGGGTGGAACACACAAGTTTTCCAGCCATCTACCTTTCCCGCACTGAGCATGATGGGGAGTTGGACTGGTTTAGTGGTGTCAGAAGAAATAATCTTTCCATATAATAATCATAGGGCTAATTTTGTTTCCTGCTCAGTTTTCCCAAGCAGCAATTACAGAAATAGTAGGAAGCAGGTTTGACAGTTGCCTGCTGTCTCACCTTTTGTCTAGCATTTAGTTTCACAGCTCCTAGAGAGAGCTTTTTTAATTCAAAGGCTTGGCAAAGCCAAGGGCAGTGAGAAGGTATTAGCACGCCTGAAAAGTTAGGAAGGTGATAAAGATTGGCTTGGAAATTTCTTGCACTGAATATTTTTGCACAGTGTGTGGGTTTTGGTTTTGCTTTCTTTTAGAAATGGAGATTTTAGTTTCTCATATTTATTGGTGGAGATTTTCATGTTTCTCATGTGCAAACTGGAGACTGAATTTTTCTAGTCTCAAAGTAAAAAATGTAATGAAATTTAATAAAAGGTCTCAATAAATGTACAGCTTCTAAAAGTAGAAAAAGTGGGTTTATGTGATTACTGTAAGACAAAATAATTCCATTTTCCCATGTATAAAAGTAACCAAAAATTTGCAATTTGCTAATTATAGATATCTGGAACTTCATCTTCCTGGGCTGTTTTCCAGCCTTGGGAATGTTCAACTTCTCATGTAAAATTTTAATAATGTTATGCATATTTTGTAGAGAATTTATGCATTTCACATAAACCTTATTTTAATTATTTTTAAAAATTCAAATAATATGACTATAGAAAGAAAAATCCTCAACTATATGTAAGGCAAAGCAAATGGAAAGTGAAGTTTTTTAATGGTAAAGGGAGAATTTGGAATGAACATCCTGTACTGGTAAAACAGAAAGACAGGATTTGATAGTGCAGTGTGGTGGTAGAACAATGGAGATGAAGTGTCACTCTACAGGTATCACCAGGAAGTGGGAGCGGTAGACATCTCAAATGCAGCTGGGAAAGACATGAGACTTTTACAGCCCTAATGAATCTCTGAAGATCTGTGATAGTTCTAGCCCTGATAAGTACATAAGCTGGATGCTGACTGGCCAGACATTGTTGTTTTGCAGATAATTATAGCATATGTCATACTTTTAATCTTTTATTCTCCTGTTGCTTAGCATGTGTTTTGGCATACTGGGATAAAATGTGAACTATAAATAGTTAAGGTAAATAAAATTAATATGCAATGCTTTATTCTGCAGTATTTATTTCCAGATAATTTTCTTATACTCCATTTAAAAAATATTGCTTCAAAAATGCTACTCTGGTAGAAAAAGAAGCTTCAAGAATGTCTACTCTGGTACCATGTTGGGTTTATTTTTTTATGATCAGACTTATACATTTTAATGACACAAAACTCTGTGGTTAAATATAGGAATAGCCTTATACTATTTTTATACTTATTCTGCCTGAGTAGCCATAGGGAAAAATTTTAGGAAGGGTCACAATCAAAATAATCTTTTGTGAGCTGACCATGGAAAGCTAGGCAGTAGTGATCCCTTTCTGCCTCACATACCCCATCAGGCAAGGCTGAAGCCCCCACTCCTCAATTAGAGGTTTTCCAAACCAGAGGACATGACTGGTTGGCAGAGGTGGATGCAGTGTCAGTCTGACTGACACCCTGTAGTTTCTTACAAATGTGAAGTGAGCACAAAAAACACTGATTTTGTTCGTTCTGCCTGATTCTGCTTGGAGGCTGAACCTGTCAGATTTGGAAATGATGTTAAGTCTTAATGACTTAATCTAGATCACACTGTGTGTGCCCAGTGGCCAGAATGTCTGCCTTGGTACATGAAGAGTAGAAAACTTGAATGATTTTTTTAGGGTTTTGTGTAGGGGTTTTTTTCTTTAGATTTTCTGATACGTGGTGCTAACTCTTGCACTGGCTTTTGAGAGTCAGTTCCATCCACATACTGCAAATGCAATTTTTTGTATCTAAAGAAAAGGTTTTGTCTCTTCAAGTTTGCATATTTAGTTATTGGCAAAATCAGCTTGCAGGTGGAACCAGTGATTTCTTCCAGAATGACTAACCCTGATCTTTATCCACAAGCATTCCTTTAATGAGCTAAATTGATGCTAACTCGTGATTCAGTCCTTCTTTCCAAAGGAATGAATTTTTTGGGGGGGGGGGGGGTGGGGGGAAGAGAAGGGGAAGGGACGTGTTTGTGGCCATCTCACAGTACTTTTCACTGCTTTGTGATATACTTCTCTTCTATTACAGGAACACTTACACAGAATGAGATGATATTTAAACGCCTCCACCTAGGTACTGTTTCCTATGGGACAGACACAATGGATGAAATACAGAGTCATATTATAAATTCTTATTCACAGGTATTTCATAAACCATTTACATTTTGCATTGGGGGGGTTTAACAGCATTGAAGCGTTGTTGTTAATGATTATGTCTAGAATTTGAGATCCTATGAAAGTTGTCATGTGTAGGTATCTCTTAAGAAATATGATGGAAGGGAAAAATACGAGAGTATGTAGTTCCCTCCTGATTCCAAAGTTCCTCATAATACTCACTTAAAAGGATTTACTTTTCTGTTCTTCACTAGCAGAAATCTGTGTTAACCTGTCTGTGCAGTGCAGTCTTTCTCCTGCCAAATCATATAAGAATAAGCTATTCATTACTGAGACTACAAATTACAAGGAAATGTCCAGAACATGAACAGTAATTACATCTTTGAAGATACTCATCACAAATAGATATCAAAAAACCACATTAGTTGGTATAACCAAATGGTATAACAGTAGTTGTCAAAATAAAACTTACACAGGTATACTTAAAAACTATTTTTAAAAAAATTAGGATGATTTCAAACAGCATAAAGCTGGCAAGGAGAAAATGTGAGAAAAATGAAAACTCCATATTGCTTGACAACAAAGTGCTCCTGTGATGTATAAGAGTGCTTGGTTTGGAAAGTTTACAAGAGGATTGAGACTGCCTGTCTCTGTATGGGTCAGCTGTGGGATTCTGCAAGTATTACTTCATTTCCCATGTATGTAAAGTGTGGGTGCTTGCTGCAAACCTTCCTTAGACACCTGATTCTACTCTGAGATTAGGATGAACTTTGTGCTTTATTTTTTATTTCTATTCTTTGAAACAAAAAAAATAAGAAAATTGACAGACAAGGAAACAAATGAAAAGTTAACTAGCACTTCCGTGTTGTTTACAGTATAGTAATAAAAATGTATATAATTTTTTTTTCCCATAATTAACTTGGATACACAAACATGACTCCCTCCTGACCCAGTGTCCTGGTTTAGGGCAAATTTGGGAGGAAACCTCTGAATGGGGTCCCTCTAGAAAGCCGATTCAAGTGGCCCCTCTCCCCCACACACCTGTTTGGGAAAGATTTCCTTGGAGAAAAGTGGAAAAAGATGTTTATTTAACAAGCAAAGTATTCACAAGCATTAAAAAAAAAAGAATAGTATTAAACAATAAAATCTCTCACTGTTCTGGAGAGATGGCAAATTCAGAAAGTGTTTCAGTAGTTCAGAGAGAGTCCTCTGTTGGGTGTTTCCCGGCTCTCTGAGTGTCTCTCAGTCCCTCCTGCACTGGAAAATGCTGTGTCCCAGCCCCGGTGGGCCACAGGTATGACATCCCAGTGTTTTTCTGGGTTTTCAATCCAGAGTAGGGCTGATCAATTCCAAGAAAAAGAAAAGCCACAGTCTGGGGAATTTCTGTGCCTCAGCTAGCTAAAAAGTAACTAAAAGCAAAGGAGAGGTCTCTCCCACTGTCTGTCCATGCTGTAGACAACGCAGTCCGTGAGAGAGAAGGCAGGGAGCAAGTGCAGTTTCTGATAACAAACTCCATGCTTCTTTTTCTCCCCCTTCATTCTCAAAACCAGTCTTAAAGGTGCAGAACTTAATATCCAGCATGAACAGAACAGATGACTGGGGATACAAACATCATAAAGTCACCCTAGGACACCCAGTTAAGTTTGTAGACTGACCTCCTTGTCTTTGTCCTCATTTTCTCTTGTGAAAGAGCTATAGGATCAACAACTGATTGGAATACCTAGCTGTGCTATGTTGTAAATTATGGCTCCCTTCTTATTTGCGTAAAATAAAAATGTAATTTAATACCACACTGGACCCAGTTAATACTTTGCAGCTTTTGGGAGGAGAGACGGGGGGAAGACAGTGATGAAATGTGTACATTTTAAGTTTGCATCTTAAATTCTTAATTATTTTCTCTGTATACAATAGAATTCAACAAATCCCCTTCTTGAATTTTTTTCCTTAGATAAGTCTATTTCAGCTTAATTTTTGGTAGGTATAGCCATGAATAGTGAGATACAATAATCATACCTTGGAAATGGGGAGTGGAGTTCTTTCACCTAAAGGTCAGCTGTCCAAATTTGGTTCAGAATGTGTTACTGAAATTAACTATTACTGACTAAGTTTATAAAAATCACCCAAACCTGGCTTTCTTATAATGTGTCATTGGGGTATTCAAAGTAACAACTGTAGCAATAAATGATATTAACTGACAGTCTTGAGCTGGCACACCTTGGTCTGAGTGAGTTTGACAACTAAGCACCAGTCTTCTAGGGGAGGCATGCTCACAAATACTGGTTTTATATTTTGCAGTTAAATATGCTATCTGAAAATAATTGCACAATTCCTGTAATTCTTACTACTTAAAGCTTTTACTAATTTACTGTAAAATTTAATGAGTGGTAACCATGGTTACAAGTTTTTAGTAACTGTAACATACTTAAAATAAGAAATGTGAGGGAAGCTTTTCTTCTCAGCTGTGGGAAAAAGATTTCCAAAATGTAGGTTTGCTATTAGTAGATGATGAAAAGAACCTTGGAACATCATTTTTTTTCAGCTTTATATAACACTACTCTGTGTTTAAATAATGCTTTAATTATGGCTTGTGTTAGTAGCAACTCATTAAAACCGAACAGTGATGGAGTCTCCGTAACAAACCAAGCAACTACTAAACAATTGTTTCGATCTGAAAAAGTATGGTGAGGTTTTTTATTTAATCTATGATAACAGAAGCGGCCAGTTAGCCAGGCAGTGGTTCTTGTGTGACATTGATTTTATCCCTTGTTTGTGTTCTGTTTTATTATTACAGTGGACCTACTAGACTATTGTCATCTTAATGTAACACACAAATCTATTATAACCTGATTATATTTCCCCACTGGAAGCATTTTGTGATAGAGGGCATAATCTTTAATGGAATTTGTGTGAAATTAAATTATACAAGCATCAATAAACATAACATAATTCAGAAGGAGTAAATCAGCTTAATTTATTTGTGACTGTAATGGCATCAGCGTTAGCAGAATGCAAATGCAGAGGTTTAAAGCAGTAGCTGAAAAGCAGTGCCAGATGAGCAGAAAGTTAAACCCTTTATTAGACAACACTGTAATTTGATGGGCAGAATGTTCACAGTTCAGCAGATTGCAGTCAGGAGGAAAAAAGCATGGATTCTGAAAAGGTTTTCTGAGTTACATTGGAGTGAATGGAAGAGCCTGTGGTCGTACTGCTGATAGATTTAATGTGGTGACTTTTAAACAAATAAAACCCAACCAACAAAAACCAATAATCCCCCTAAAAAAACCCAATTTATTTTAACTAATTATAAATACATAATACTTTTCAAAGGAAGATTAGTTCTGTCATGTGCTCAAGCATTTCTGAAGGATAACTTAAAACAGTGCTAGTTTAATGGTTATGCAACAGTAATATGATCTTCAAATATGTGTCAAACTGTTACTTTGCATGATTATTTTAGATTATTGCATTCCTGTAAGGACAAAAACATTTCAGCTGCAGCAAAAGCATAAAACTGCATTAGTTCCAAAATAATACAGAAATCGTGTCAGTTATAAATTAAATCAGCAATATTTGTATTTTAATGACTCCTCATATTTATACTTAAAAATGACCCCGCTTTTGTTCTTCTGTTCTCTTCTGTTCTCTTCTGATCTCTTCTTCTGATGTCCTCTGATCACCACAAATTTGGTGATCTTTTAAAATACAGAGATTTAGGTGAATTTTTTTTTTTAAAAGGGGTTCCTTTCAGTTTAATGACACAAGTAAAGAAGAACAAAACAGCAAATTCTGAAATTTTGTCTCAGTGTTTCTGAACTCATCCAGTTGGTGGCTGGTTTAAATACTTCTTTTAAAAAAAAGGAAAAGAAAAAATAATTCATTGAGTGCAATAGACATGAAAGGACTATTGTGACAGATCACTGGAAAATGGAAAACCTGAAATGAGGTAGTAGAGGCTTTTGCAGAATTCGATCTGCCTATTCAGCCCTTTTCCAACATACTTGTCTTCATTTCACATTTTTCAATTGTCTTCAGGCTCTATTATTGAAATTTGACTACAAATGCAGGGTAATGAGCCCAGAGTTAGGTATCATTTCTTAAAAAAAGTAGACGAGGCTTTTTATGAATCACAAACTGAATAAGTTAACAGGTTATATAAAAATAGATGGTTACTGGCCTTATCATTTATCAACTTTTGTAAGGGGAACGGTCAGATATAGATAAATAAGTATTCATGTTTTGTTTCCATTTTTGAACTTTGATTTACTATTCATTGTGTTGGGTCTTAAAGGTCCATTCTCAGAACAGTGGGAACAGTACGAGTTCAACACCATCCAGGAAACCTCAATCATCTGCACCCAAAGTCCGGAAGAGCGTCAGCAGTCGGATACATGAAGCAGTGAAGGCCATTGCTCTCTGCCACAATGTGACCCCCGTGTATGAATCCCGGGCTGGTGTGTCTGGAGAGACAGAATATGCAGAAGTGGATCAGGACTTCAGCGATGAAAATCGAACTTACCAGGCTTCCAGCCCTGATGAGGTTGGTATGCAAGGCTGAAAATATTTATATCTCCTAAAGAATGGCGTAAACGAAGTAAAAAAGAGAAGGGCTGTGAAAAAAAAAGTGTTCTGGGCAGGGGTTTCTTTGAAATTAGTAGTAATCTGTTTTTATATTTTCTACAGCTTAGGAAAGATCTGGTTTTCTGTTGTATAAAAGTGTTTTCAGTTATTTGACTTAAAGATCTGTGAAGTCAGTGCTTCAGGGTCAATACAGTGTTGAGGATTGCAATTAAAAGCTTATTATTTATTATTATTCTCAAAACATTAATCCATGTGTGAATCATGGTATGCTATTAAAGGGAGTATGAAACTGTTCTGAGCGATGGACAACCTGGTACATTAGTTAGAGATGCTGCCAGATACTGGAACATATAGATTCTTAGCAGGAAAAACCAAACAAACTAACAAAACCCCCAGAAAGAAACAAACAAAAAAAAAACCAAAAAACCCATCTAACCTCAAATGCTTCTGTAGAAAAGTTTTTGAGCTTCAAAATCTAGGCAGCTTCGTAATCTTTAAAGTTCTTTCAAAATTGCATCAAGTGTAGCACAAATTTAAAACACCATTTCAATAAAAGCATGCCTTTAACTTCTATTGAAATCCAAATTTTAAACAAATTCCGGTGCTTTCATTGGATTTGAGTTATTGTTCTGAACAATGCTATTTTGGTCCCTAAATTGCCTAAAATTCACTCTAAAAAGATACTAGAAGAGAGAGGCAAAGCTGATGTTTCAGGATAATTGCAAATAGTTTGCTTTATAAAAATGTGTGTAGTTGATATAGTAAAATGGAGAAATAGATTGTTTTGAGGTTGGTTTACATCTGAAACTGAACAGGTTGAGAAGAATCTTTGTTTTAAAGAATTTCTAGCATTTTCTGAAGGTACTGTTGTTGTTGTAACCCCAGTATCTTAGTCATAAATAAAATAAGGCTCTGTTGCAAGATGTGAAGAAAGGATTATGTACCTGAAAGCCTGAATATTTTTCTAGCTGTGTAAGTTGATCTCATACAAGACAATATTTCTTTCACAAACCTCATCCTGCCACATAGTGTATTATTCATGTATACATTTGGTTTTCATGTCTAATATGTCACCATATGTAATGCTAACAAAACTTTAGCAATTCAAACTCCAGGCTATAATTGCTAAAAGTAACAAGTCTATAACAAGTGTTTTTAGGAATGCAAGAAATAAAATTAATCTGTCTTCATTAGTAACAAACTAGCAGACATTACACACATTTCAGATACCATAAACGGTTCATAGTGTCAAAGGTTTGTAGAATATAAAGATGTGGCTGGTTCTCTGCGACTGAAAAATGGCAGTCACAACAGTTTTAAAAATAAAACTCTGGGCAGGACTTAAGATGCTGATCTTTGGCTAAAATCAATAATCCATAATACTGTATGTGGTGTTACATAGTGTGAGCTGACCCCCATTATGAATTGAGAATCCTGGAAGGGCATTTGTTTATGCCAGAAGGGTATTTGTTTATGATATGTAGTTGTATAATGTTTGACTGGTATTATGCACACGTATACAAATTTTCATCTGCACGTGCATTCGTATTTACAGAATGTTTCAGTTTAATGAGCCTGTGAGGTGCTACTGAGTTTAATGAATGACTGCATGAGCAAGGATCTACCTATGAAGATGTGATGACAACTATAAATTAAGTAAACATTCTGTTTTAATAGCCAAAGGTATTACTAAATGAGGTGAAGAGATGTGCAGTTGAGAGAGACTATGTGAGTTTTTCCTCCCAATCACTTGTCTCTCCCTGTGGGTTTTTGTATATTTGTTCAGTTGTGTGAAAGCTGAAAATGCTACCATGAAGAGCAATTCTCCTCCCATATTTGCTAAAGAAGGCAGCTGTAAGATTTGAGAATTATACAAGTGGTGCCCTGGGAAGACAGTAGGGAATTAGACCTTGGAAAGATGAAAGGAAGGAAAGGAAAGTTGATAAAGTGCTAATAAAATAGATCTGGGACTCAGGGTGGAAAAGGAGCTAGAAGAAAAAATCAACAACAAAGAAACTGTTCATGCTGCAAGGGAGAGAATGCACAGATATCCTTTTAATAATGTTCTTTATCATTTCCACTCATACATTAAAACTATATGGCAGTGAAATAAAATGTTTCCATTCTAAAAAAACCTTAAATTTCCTTTTTGTTTCTCAAAGATAATGCTTGAAACACTAGTAAAACTATCATATTGAACAAATATGCTTTAATATAATGAGAAATGGATGTTAAATGGAGTCTTAAAAAAAGATGAAGCTACAAAAAGCATGTAAACAGCATAAAAATAGTGGCATGACAGAAAAAAAACGTAAGAGTTGAAAGACTAGCAGGTCTTTATCATAATTTTTTTAGGACTTCTATTGATGCAATGTTTGCAAATCACTGGAGCCTAAGGAAAATAATGTAAATGGTTCATTATTTAGCTTATTGAACTTTCCTGCAGTTAGGTTGACGGATGATGCCAATGTTTCCCAATCACCAAAGTACCATTTTAAAAGCATTTTTTATTGAATAAAGTGCTTTGAATATTGCACCCTGGAGCTTTATTTAGGGAAATGGTTCAATTGATGTTTTCTGTTTAACCTCAGCACTGACCTATCACAACATGTTTGGTTAATAAGCAACATTATCATTTAATAGACTAAACCAGTTTTATGCATTGTACTTTCTCAACATTGCAACTCTGTTCTCTTAGATTTTGTTTATGGATCTGACTTGATTGCAGTCTTTTGAAACGAGATGTTATTTTCTCAGTTGTCTGTCGCATTATATAATATTGCATGATCACACCATTGGATGTAAAGAGCAGAGAACAGTATGTAAGTATAAACTATTCTTCCCTGTAGGAAGGTATAAGAAACAGCTCAGTAATATGCTGACTACAGTACACACTTAATGAATTGACTTGAGGAATTCTTTTGAAATTCCTCACATCTGTGTGTATGTGTGTGCATCCATATACAGATATAATATAACCATAACAAAGTATGCACATTTAGAAGTAGGTACATTCATCATAAAAGATGTTAGAGTAACCTGAGATAAGTAACTGAATTTGTATTCATAATGCAAACCCTACTTATGCCAGGCTCTTTGTTTCTTATGATAAGTGATCAATATTTCATTTTCTCTGAAAGAGTGGAAAGTTTCATTTGTCTGTCACTTGTCCTCTACAGCTGTGGCATAGCAAACAATAAGCATTCACTGAGAACCCACTGGATGAAACCACCCCCCCACCCGCCCCCCCAAAAAACCCAAACCACCAACACCGAGTTTCAACTTTGCCATCATAGGTGTGAGTTCAGCTCATCTGTAGAAAGCCAGCTACCTTAATGTAATGAACAATCATAAAAGGATATAAGCTAAGTAGGCAAAGCGATAGAGTTCAGAGGTCAGAGACCCAAGCAATTCAGGGCATGCTATGAACAGGAGCCTTTGAAGACCTTTGCTCCCCTTAGTCAGAAAAGGTTGATCAGTCATGATTTTTAATGACTGCTTACTCTCATAAACCAGCCATTTATTGGTTATGCTTTGTCCTGTGCTGTTATAGTCTCAAGCATTTCTAATTCCAGGATCTTGAATATTTAGCTACTACGTTAAAGTGTGGTCAGTTATTTAATTCCAACGTTTCTGTCCAGAGACAACAGAGTTGCTAAAATTAATTACAAGGATACAAAGCCAATCATTTAAAAACAGACAGGGAAATTATATGCCCTTAGTGAAGCAGCTTTTGTGTTTACAAAAGTGAAGCTGTAATGTATGAGACATGTTGTATTGTTTAATTCATTTTATTGTGTGTGCTTATTGAAGCAAGACTAATTGTGTTGTTTTGTCAATGTATTGTGAAAAGCAAATCACTCAGTAGCATAAAACCATCACTTGTGTGACCTTCGAGACCCACAAAGAATAACTACTCCATAGCTTGTCTTGAATATTGATTGGTAGTTTTTTCACATGATCAAGCTGTATTTTTAAGTTAATAATTTTATTTTAATTATGAAGAGTTTTTTATGAAAAGTGACAAACTGCAAATGTTAGTTGTAAAATCATTGTTTATAAATATAAACAAACCAGCACTGACTGGAGACAGATATGAGTTGTTGAACAGTTCTGATGGAAATGGTTGGAAACACTCAGGCAGTGGGGAAAGGATATCTCACTGCTTCTTTTCTGTTTTCAAAGCAATAGCCTTAACTTAAAAATACTACACTTACAATGTCTCTATACCTTATACAAGTCTGATTTTGAAAGCAGATCCTGTTGTCTGAAGTGAAGATGCTCTTAAATACTCTGAAAGAAATACAGGGAGGTTACATGAGAATTCTTCTAGGCAGCAAAAGTAGCTTACGAAATTTCCATCTCTAGTCCTTCTTTCTTACCCTACAAATTGCTCCCTCATATATGCCAAAACCATTGAGGACTTTATTTATGCAGGTTCTTTTTTGGTTAAAGTGGTCAGGTTCATAGCAAGGCTCCAGGAAAGCTGTGAGTACAACTGTGGTGGAAGTCCCAAACTGCCCTATGAGGTGGAGAACTGCCAACTGCAGCCGTGAGGCGGTGGGTCTTTTACTTAGTTTAATGTTAGCTCAGAAGAGAATATTGTACATTGATAGCGACAATTATTTGTTCATAAACTGTTTTGAACAACAAATACTGTAAATTTTGAGCAGTTCCGTATTTCTGCTAGGGAACAGAAATGATTGTCTGGACCATAAAGAAAGGAAAGCAGGAGCTGGGCATGATAGCCAGGCTGCTAGATGCTGTGGCCTTAACAATGAGGTGTACAGCCCCACAGAATCCGAGTATGGTGAACAGAGCAAATCCTGTGATGGAAACCTGCAGTCGAGAGTATGTATTATTGTACAGGTCAACCCTAACCCAGTGCCATAAGCTGTTTGGTTTGATTTGGTTCCATAAATGAACATTTCTAAACAAATGGGATGATTATGTCCCCAAAACATGGACATGTGGCCATGGTCTGCTTTTGAAAGTTTCACCTCTTCATGCCCCTCTGGAAATGCACTCATTCCTCAAGTGATTGAGTTAGAAACACACTCCTACTTAGAGAAGCTGCTTCCACCTCCTGAGCTGGTACTGCTCTAGGTGATATTGTGGGTTGCACAGTTACTGCTTGATTTGGGAGAGTTTCCTTATTAAATCGCTGAATTTGACTTTGAGTGGAAATCTGTGTCCTGGTAATTAGGTGTTTGATATTTGGGTCTGTGAACTATAGAAGCTCAGAGGGTTGGGTGGCCTCTAGTGGGGAGACTGCTGAAGAAGCAACCAGAGTTCAAGAAGTGGGCATGTGGTAAATGGAAGCATCTGAAAAATTTAGGGTAAGAATGCTAAATGAGGTGGTTCTCACTAGCTTGCATCAGATCTGTTGCATATCTGTTTCACAATGCAATTATTCGCTCCTTTCTTTCCTAATTTGGAAGTTGCTTCTTTGACATCACGTGAGAGGTGAATGGCCATCTTTACCCTTTGGGTTGCTACTGAGCAGGAAGAAAATCAGCAAGTTAGCAACCACAATTCTCTCTTTGCCTCCATATGCATTATGTGCCCTAGGAACACTACACAGTGGGTTCACTCCATACCTGTGTCTCAGTAAAGGGAAAACAATTTACCCATCTATATGCTTGTCTCCCAGGCAGCTGATTCCATAGAAAGGAAGCTTTGTGATAAGCCAGAGAAGCTCCATAAAATACTCAAATAAGTCCCTAATCTGGATTCAGGAAACTTGAATATGTGTTTGTGTATCAGCAAATTAATGGCTATCAGCAAACAAATATCATCGTTGTGATGGATTGTTTTAAAACAAAATGGTAGCATCACCATCGAATCCTTCTGTGCTTGTCCAACCTTTAATCGCTTTATCTGACTTCATCCATTATGTCAAGCTCTGTAGAAGCCACAGCTGCTGCATTTTTTTGGCATTCTAGGAGTTCTTGATTTAGGCACACTAGATTGCAAGACCATTTTAATGTGAAGTTTCAGAAATGTATTGAGGAGAAGAGAATATACTTTTAGAGGGGAAACCTCAAGAAGAGAGACTTGAGAAGAGAGGCAAGAAGAGGGAATCCTTTTTCTGAACTCTCTATAGCCAGCCTTTCAGTATATATATATCTGTTAAGATTTATCATGTAGATGTTCATGCAATTTGTGAAATACTTATTTAGAAAAAAAATTCTACGTTCTAAAAGCTTCAGGTATTTTAATGGTAAGATCTGGCTATGTTCTTTTGGATGCTGCTCTGATTGATTCTGAGTGATGAGAGTCAAACTTGTCTTTCTTTCAAGTTTTTTCAGTGTCCTTGTAGGCATCTGTTTGACTCTTGAGCCTTATTGACTGTTTCTTGTATGGTATTTGCCCTGATCAATTTAAAAGAAAAAAATAGATATGCATAAATAGACCATGTATAAGAATACAAAATGACTGTGCTGCAAAATACTAATTCAAATGGTATTCAAATTGGTAATTCAAATTGAAAACCAAGCATAAATGAAATCATAAGCAGATTTGAGTCACCAAATATAGAACAATTTAGTCCTAGCTGCAAAGGGACACAAATAAGATGATAGAGTTTTAGTAGAAAGATGCAATTTACAGTTCAGAATGTAATAACCTTTCACTGTGAAAATTGAAAATTAACCTTGCAAGTAGTGGATCGTTTGCAGCTTATATGCTACTTCTGGTGGAGAAGAAAAGTTTGTAAAAAGGCTTCCTGAAGTTTTCAAGAATTTATAATAGTGCTTTTCAAAGTGTGTTCTATTCTCTTCTGTTTCTGCATTGTACTGTATTTTCATCTGGTAATGCCTACACAGGTGGCAGTACTAGGGCTTTTTTACAGGTTCACACAGGATTTTATTGCAATTTTAAATTTTCGTAGAAGCTGAAGTGTTTTATTTGCTTTGTGTGAAATTCTTAGTGACCATTATGCCTGTTGAACTTACCTAGGGAGTTTTCTACTTGCATGTTTTTTAATCAGAGTAATTGATTTTAATTTTTTTTTCATTTTACCTGAGATTAATAGCATAGTGTAATAATCCATAAAAATTCAGGATCCTAAAAATCATGTGAACTTCATTATAGTTATCTTTTTAGTGATTTAAAAATCTAGTTTCCAGTAATGATTTGCATTTGGAAAGCTAAAAGCAGATTGAGGAGGGGAAGTTTTCTTTAATCAAAAAAAAAATTAGATATGGAATGTGTCATATATAAAACAGTAAAATCAGTAAAACAGTTTTCCTAAAATATTTGTTTTTTGAAAGAATAAATCACACAGTGGTGGTAAGAGATATTTAAAGTATAATATAGAAAAACGTTGAAGCTAGATATCATGCAGTTAAAAGGAGCAAAATTTTGAAAAATGGACTTTCCCATGTGAGTTTGTGGGGTGCAGTATTTTAAGTTTGGTTTGCATCTTATTTGCATCTTGGTTTCCATCTTATTTGATGTCAGAAGTTATATTACTGTTGAAACAAAGTATTAAAATTATGCCAGTGAGCAAAGTAAACTAAAAATAAGGTCCTTTGCTTACATATTTACTACCTACTACATTGTCTCAACTTGCATGTAATTGTAGATGTAATAAAATATTTTATATGGAAATACTCCCAAAGTCTTTTACTTACATAGTGGTCTTGTTGATATAGAAATCATATTCTCATTTTGCAAAAATTTCTACTCGATATCCTTGGTGTATTGTTGAATATATGTGGGGTATTTATTAGAACAGTTATTACTGAACAATATATTCTAAATACTTCATTTTATTAGTTAAAAAATGTTTTTATATTCTTCGTAAGATATTTTATAAGCTCTTCAAAGGAAACACGTAATTTAATGCGTTAAGATTTTATCCTCGATCTGCTGCTGTTCACTTTTTTTTTCCCCTAGATTCTTGGAAGAGTTTAGACTTTAACCCTACCAACAGCTGTTTGGGTTTAGCCTAATTTATATAACAGTATCATAGACCTTTCACACTTATAAATATGTCTCCTTTTTTTCTTTTTTTTTTTTTTT